>JAURVB010001733.1:0-115386 GCA_033002965.1 Piper betle | reverse complement strand
TTCGTGCTGTGTGGTGTTAATACTTCAATTTGTTTGGCACTCTTTGCATGTATTATAATTCTCATCGCATTCACAATCAATAGAAGTGGGTTCCAAGAATGTTTTCTGCATATTCTGGTTCATCTGTTCTCTCAAGCATCCTACCCCGATGTACTAGCAATTCCTCAGAGTAAAGAATATAAGCTATCTTTTCTTCATCAGGAATGTTTAACTCTTTAATTTTCTTTCAGTAATTCACGTTGAACTTCTTGCATGTCCAGATTAGCCACAAGCCCGATCATACTAGTAGGTTCTTGCATCCACTAGTTTGGTAGATTTTCTTTGAGATCTTTTAATTACTTTCCTACCTTTTATCTTTAGTTTTGTTTTTCAACTATAGGTTTATTTCTTTTTCTAATAAAAGGTTTTTTATTTATATTTTTAGTTGTAGGAGGATAGATTGGAGAAATTTCAGTTCTGAGATTGCTTACAAAATTCTCCCAGTGCTTTCTTTCAATAATTTTGCTTTTTAAGTTGTCTTTTTAAGTTTAAATCATTACATAGACTTGACTTGGTTACTACCTCATTCAATTAATTTACCAAAAGTGAAAGAGCCATATGGTGGTAATCCCGTTATTTTGACTTCTAATTTCATTTCTTTACTCTTTCGGCAAATAAAGGTGGTAATCCTGCTAAACATCTTTCCCTTCACAAACCTGGTTTAGAATCATTTCTTTGAAATAACAAGGCTTAAAAAGTATCTTTGTACCATCTATAATGGGTTAATGAAGGACATTTTAAATTCATTATTAATTCTTGGGTTCTTCTTTTAATGTATCAATGTCTCCTACAAAATGATGTAATATAGTTATTATTAAAGTATAAACAGCATCTTCAATCATTTGATTGGTATTAGGATCTAATTTGTAACTCCTAATACTTCAATCTTTTGTACAGGTTAAAGGTAGTGATCCCACCAACCTTTCAATATACCGAAAATCCTACATGATAACCTCAGCAATTTGTCTATCACTGTTGTTTGTTGTTTTACATATTGTGGAGTACATTATTATATTATGTAATGTAGTAAGTATTTGATATTTTGATTGACCATCTATGTTCCATTCATAAATGGACTTACTATCATAAGATAATCTAGAATTCATAACATTTTCTTCAAATAAAACTGAATCAGGTGTAGGTCTTTGAGAATAGTGTCTTCCCGTAGGAAGATGTTGATGTTGCAAAGGCCTAGCCATCTCAATTTTGTCAGAAGAAAACTGATTGATTATTTTATTTAAGTCTTCTGTTTCATTAATTACTTTTATAGATTCAGTTATCTTTAAACCGCCTAATCTTTTAGTTAATTAATCTAGAAATTCCTCATTTAGAGGGCTTCTAGTATTAAAATTCTTAGTTGAAGCTATTGGAGGTCTTATCAATACAGATGCAGCATTATCATTAGTATTTGAAATTTTTCTTTACCTTTATCATGAGGTAAACATTTTTCCTCTAACTAAGAAAGATGAATTGCTAATATTTGTAAATGAAGATGGGTATAATTATTTTGTTTAATTATTGCAGTCATTTCTTCATTCATTTGTTGGTCTGTTTTCACATAAGATATGGCTTCCATATTGCCATACTTAATATTACCTACTGGAGGATGTTTACTAATTATGATCTTGCCATCACTGGTATCCCATGTTTTGGTTTTTTAGACACTTTTATTTTTGTATTTTTAATTTTATAGTACCATTCCATAAATGGAATTTTGGTTCCTATTATTTTTAAATAATCATAATAATCTTTTTTATTTTTATCTAATTGTTCTTTAGTATGATTATTAAAATACCAAGTTCTAAATTTATCATGTTTAGGTAACATAAATTCTTTCGACCAATTTTCTTTATTTGGTTGAAATTAATAAGTATTTATTTTTAGGTTCATTTTCGAGAATGTAGGTTCATAATTATAAATTCCATGTGGAATTTGTTGTTCTAATATATAAATTCTTTTTATACTTGTAGAAGTATCTTCTGAACATGATAGACTAGATATATTATGTCTACTAGAAATACTTGGTCTATTAAAAATTATTTCAATATCACAATTTGTATTTTTTATAATTTTCTTAGTCTATCTATTTATTACCTTAGGAGGTATTACATTTTCTACTTTCCAAGACAAAGGCAATTCTATTTCATTCCAAGTAATTGGATTAGGAATAGTTATATTTGCTTTTGTAACATCTATCTAGAATAGTGTAGTTTCCCCTTTATGTGACTCTATTCTGGAATTTGGACTTATAGTAGTCATTTGCTTTTAAACAAATTCTATATATGACACATAAATTCATTGATCCTAGAAGCTTATCAGAACCTTGTGTTTGGATATTTAATGATAAAGCTTCACTTATATTAGGATCATGAATACTTATTGAATAATTGGGTAACAATTAACAAATATATTGGCCCACTTCCTAAAGTTGATTCAATTACTCCTAATAAGGAATCCTAGAATTTATTATGTCTTTTATCACGAAGGCATAATATATATATATATATGTGTGTGTGTGTGTGTGTGTGTGTGTGTTCCAATTTTGCGACGGAATTGCCCATGAAAAGGAAAAACCTCTCTTCACATGTAAGAACATAGCCACAGAGAATGCTGGTGGTTGAGGTGGTTCACTGGTATGACCAGCTTCTTCATCTTCTCTTCCTCTCGTGCTATGTTCGCCACTGACTTTGGCATCTGTCCCGTTGGATTTAGGGATCTAAATGGTCATTTGATTTATGGAAAGAAAAATATTGAAAAACTCTATGAATTTAATTGAACTGACTTTAAATATAAATAGTAGCGATAGAAGGTTTTACCTTAAATGATTTACCAAACATTATTTAGTTATGTTATATATAACTATAAAACTCATTTCTACTCCAATAGTAACCTTAATTGTCAATATGTCACTTTGATGAATTTACTTAATTTAAATGATTTATTTACTTATTATGTAATTTAAATATTAGCCTACCATAGTTTGGACAGTTGGAACATTTTATATTTTGTAATTGAGAAAGTATATTAAATGATTGTATTTTTTTAACAAACTTAATATTGTTGGGTTTATGATATATAAGCGGTGAAAATTTGACCATATATTAACTATTTAATCGATGAGAAAACAATGAAAACTTGGTTTTGGTAGAAACTTATAAAATTAGTTAATGGCTTGGTTGTGGTAAAAGATATTAAAATGCTAAATGGTTATAATAAAAATTATTGACCAAATTATAACCAAGCAAGCCGTAGACAACAAGCAGAAAGTTGGCACAAGTAAACTGAGATAAAAAATAGTTAAAAGATGATTGAAATATTGAAGAGGTTTGAAAAGTCACGTTGAATTTTGAAGGGATAGAAAGGATACATGGTTATTGAGTAGATAATTTAGTATGAAAGCCACAAATCACCAGAGGAAATGTTGTTGTGAAATTGTTTGAAGATAGTGAACTTGGAAAATGCAAACATATCCAAATTGATAAATCAAATATGTAGAAAAAAGTAACAAAAAAACAATCTTAGACACTTATGAAGTCTTTAAAATTAATGATATTATTGCTTTCTTGTTGGTTTTGGATGATAAAAAAATCATGTATACATGTTTATTCTTTACACTTTCGGGTAATGGTTGTGAGAGGTTACTTATAATTTGGAATGGGAATTTAGGAGAGTTAAAAATATGGGTTGTAAAGCCTAAACGTGGAGATTTTCGAAGCCCCTCCTTTCCACTCTACGTTGCCCAATTGGCAAAGCTACATAACTTCCCACTGCGAAAACAACAATAATAACATGTTTTCGATATTACATGTAGAATTTCTTTTCATTATTAATTACAAGCACTGAATTGCAGTGAAAGAAACACATGCTAGTAGTCATTGGGGGCTTTAATTTGAGGAATTTACAAATATAGGGTGGCTTAATGCACCACTCTTCCTCTCCTGCAATGATAGCCGCTGACTTTGGCACCTATCCCATTGGATTTAGGGATCTATATGATCATTTGATTTATGGAATTATGAATACATTCCAAATTAAGTATAAAAAAATTAGTGAAGAACTTACTTACTATATGAGAAAAATAGTGAAAAACTCTGAATTTCGAACTAACTTTAAATATAAATTGTAGCGATAGAAGGTTCTATCTTAAATAATGTACCAAACATTATTTAGTTACATTGAAGAAATATCTATATGGAGTAGCATGAAATGATGTGCCAGAATCAATCACCCAACTAATATCATCATTAGTTGTCAAACTTTCACAATTTTCATGTGGCTTATGGAAATTGGTAAAGGTTCTCTAGTGGTTGCTAAAGGGAAGAAGTGTGCTGGTCTTTATAGATCGTATAAGTGTGTAAGTTCGGGACTGCCAGAATAGAATACTCGAGACCCCCAACATCCCTTCCTGTCCCAGAAACACCAGAAAATATTCTAGTTTTCCATGATCATATGAGGCCAGAAAGTTTATTGGCAACAGATCGGCACGAAGTGATTCATCATGCTCAAACATGAGCTGATCATTCGTTAGGGACAGTTTATAGATCATCAAATTCCCACAAATGGAATGAGAAGTGGGTCCATGTAAATGATCCAGACCTAGCAAACAACAACGCTCCTTCCCCATATGGAGTTTGGAACCCAAAGGCAATCGTTGAGTGAGGCACTCTTCGAAGAGTGGAAAGAGTCCTAAGAGGGCTTCTCACTAAGACTTTCCACTCCGATGCCTTTGAATCCGTTGATTGAATGTCTATCCCCCAAATTCCATATCAGAATGAACCTATCCTTTTAAGAAAGCCGATTCGACCTGTATTAAGGGCCGGCTAAAGGAGGCTCTCCATAAGTGCCCGCCTGCTTGGCCAAATGATCAAAACTTCTTTCTGAGCTTGATGCTAGGACATTTGAATGCATATTTCTGGGTTATGGTTGTTCCATATACCCCACAATTGAATGGAGTTGCTGAAAAAATGAACAAAACAATTCAAGAAAGGGGAAATAGACACTCTAGCAGAAACAACCCAGAAAATATTTCCCTTAAGATGAAATGAAAACAAATATAAGATGAATAGGAGTTGGAAGAACTCAATTGTAAGTTTTGGCTTTTCGGTTTATCACACTAATGGTTGGTAGAAAAAAACGGATCTTCTTTCTAGCTAGTTCTTCATATTTTAAAATCATCTTTACCTTCTTCATTGCCCTAGCTTCGGAATCATCTCAATCCTCATCTGCTTCACCAGCTTCTGGTTCTAGACTTCCAATTGGAATTGCATTTTGCGGGCTACCTGGTAGAAATGAATCCTTAAACTGACAAACTTCTTGTTCTTCGTAGCGCTTCTCTTCCTGCTCCCTCTTCTGTCGTACATGTACCCACAATAAGCCTGCCTTTTCATTTTCTTCAACTTCATGGTAGTGAAACGTACCCGCTCCAGGTCCTTAATCTCTTCCAGTGCCAAAGATAGGCGAGCGGAACGCTTATGCACCTTGATGAAGCCTTAGCGCTCGTGCGCAAAGCCTTTTGAAGCTTGATCGCTTACCCGCTGACGCAAAGGCAAAGGCCTTCTTCTTACAACAGACGGTTCAATCAAAGAGTGCAGCTGGCTAAGCCGCATCTTCTGCTTTAGCTTTAGTGGGAGTGCTTGAAAGTGAATGTCTTCACCTAGTCCAAAGAGAGGGAAAAAGAGTCTTCCATCACTAGCCATTGCTATAGATGCTCTCGTCTCGAAGAGTCAGAGTCATATGCCATCTTCATTACTAGCAGGGGTTTACCTTTCTGTCATGTTGACTTTGGGGATCCATTTTGACCGGCTGTCACTAGCTGCTAGCCTTGCTTTCATGTACACACTAAAGAAGCCCTAACTTTATTTTCTAATCGAAGCGGAGGGGGAGGAGGACTTCCATCCAAAACTAGGTGCAAAGAACCAACCAGACTGGCCTAGCGGATAAATCAAGAGTACATAAACAAAAACTGCAATTGGAGCAGAGAATGCAAAGATTCTTGAGCGATTCAACATAAAGGAAGCCAAGCCGGTTTCTATTCCATTAGGAGCTCAAAACAGGTTCTACGGTTGAAAAAATTTTTGAATGAAATTAGTATAAGTCAAGATAAGTATGAGGTACTTTGTGATAGTCAAAGTGCTAACAAATTAGCTGTGAGAGTAGTAGAGGTAACATTAACCTCCCCATGGACCAAACTAGATGTAGTCTTATAAAGACCACCACACTTCTTCCCTTTAGCAACCACTAGAGAACCTTTCACCAATTTCCATAAGTTCCTTAGATGTCTTTGTTCTAGTCACATGGTTATATACATTCTGTTCTAACCCGCTTCACTCATTCGCTCATTTTTTCAGCTGCTTGCAACTTTCAATTAGAAAAGTAAGATTGAACAAAGCAAGGGAGTATTCATTTGTCCCCTCTTCTCTGGTAACCCACCGCCGGTCATATAGAGCACTCGCCACCACTGCATATGTAGAAAAAGAGGGAGCAGGGAAGGAAGAACAACCGTTTGACTTTGGCGAAATAGACACTCTAGCGGAAACAACCCAGAAAATATTTCCCCTCAAGACGAAATGAAATCAGATATAAGATGAGTAGAATTGTAGAAGTCGCCTCATTAAACTTCTATAGAAAATGACGAAATCACATGATGATTTGAAGAGGTGGGTGCCGTCTGATTTACGGGGAGTTGTTAGACGGTGATGGTTTCGGGCCACGCCCGATGTGTGAAAGGGAGTTGTTGGGTTTGTCCCACATCGGTCGTAGAGGTTGTTGGTGACTTGTATAAAGGCTAATGAGAAAGCCTTAATTCTTGAGCTAGCATTTGGATTAAGAGAGGCCTGTGACACCTATTGCAAGTTTCCTTTGGTTGTTTAAAGTCCCTTTTAGGGGCCCGAAGGGTCCAACAATGGTTTCAGGAGTTTGGGTGGTGGTGGGTAGGCCGAAAGGGCCTAATAAGTAGACAAACCCAATAACTCCCTTTCACATATCGGGTGTGGCCAAAACCATCCATCTAACAACTCCCCTTAAATCAGATGGAACCCTAACTCTCAAGTGAATGAACCTTCGTTGAATTGAAACCCTCTATCAAGCGTCACAAGCGCAAGCTAAAAGCAAGGAAGAATTTCAAACTGTAAGCATTAGCTAAGCAGCGGAAGTTATAGGTGGATGCGCACTCTGCAGCGAAAGTTATAGGTGGATGCGCACTCTCCAGACTCAGGTACATGATGGTGATTGATGCATGATGGTGATCACGTTGATCAAGGGGAGGCTAATGTTACTAGAACAAAATCTAGAAGAATTGTTGAATAAGCAAACATCCATCCTCATGTGTTCTTTGCAAGGCTGTTCTTTGCTAGGAAACTGTGTACTTAGTAAGCTTAAGCTTAGTTGGACCTATGCTTTCAAAGCACGTAAGGAGCTGAAGGAATACCATTATGGTCTAGTATGTAAAGCTTAGACCCTCTATAGAAGTATGTCTTATGTCCCACTAACCTTAGGGTGATGTGATGGGCATATCGTCAAATTCCATAGAAGAAAGTTTCCATCCATTTTTATCTTAGTGTCTCCTATTCATCTTATATTTGTTTTCATTTCATCTTAAGGGGAAATATTTTCTCATGCTTCTCAGTACTGATTCGTATGGAATTAGCACGACCCAACGATCAAATTCTTTGTGGGAATCATCAACTTTATAATGTTTTAATAACGTGTATTTCAGATCTTGTTATTGTTATGTTTTAATATATTTTATGCCAGATGGACATGCCAAGAATTTGCCTAGCTGGACCCAAATCCGTCATAGCAAAGGATTTCCCTAAAATTTGTTTCAAATCTGCGAACTCATTTCTACTCCAATATTAGCCTTAATTGTCAATGTCACTTTAATGAATTTACATAATTTAGATTATTTCTTTACTTCTAATTTATAATATTAGATAACAATAATTAGGATAGTTGAACATTATATCTAATGTAAGCAAAAGTATTTTTAACAAACTTAGTATTATTGGGTATGTGATATAAGAAGCGGTGAACATTTGACCATATATTAACTATTTAATCGACGAGAAAATAGTTAAAACTTCATCTTACAAAATTAGTCAATGGCTTGGTTGTGGTAAAAGATATTAAAAAGCTAAATGGTTATTGTAAAAATTATCAACCAAATTATAACCAAGCCATTTATAGCCTTACACAACAAGCCAAAAGTTGGCGCAACTAAAATGAGGTAAAAATATTTAGAAGATGATTGAAATATTGAAGAAGTTTCAAAAGATAAAGGGATAAAAGTATGAAGCCGCAATTCTCCAGAGGAATGAATTGCAGTGAAAGAAACACAAGCTCGTAGTCATCGGGGGCTTTAATTTCAAAAATTTATAAGTACAGGTTGGTTTAATACACTATTCACAATTCAATGGTGACCTATATTATATTACCAATTTAATGATACATTGTATCATAATCTCTAAATTACCCATGATTAGAGTAAATTATTAAAAAGATATAATTTTGACCTAAATATATACCCCTCGATCAGCCAATACAAGGAGCCGTCGGCTGCATGGCGACCAAATCTTGCCTGCCTTAAAGGACCACCTTGGGGGCAATCGGCCTTAAAAGCTGCAGCCGCGGATAGATCGCCACCTACCAATGCCTGCCTTAATGGACCACCTTGGGGGCGATCGGCCTTATCAACCGCTGCAACCGCGGATAGATCGCCACCTACCAATGGGCTGCCTTACTAGTCAATTGTCGACGAGGACCAGCTTAACTATTTTTTTGTACTTCAAAAATAATTAAACCGGGGGTAAATTAGACATTATAGTAAAAATATCGTTGAAACATGAATAAATAGCATAGAAATCACCATTCAATCATGAATAGTATAATAAATTACTTTCAATGGTAAATTCCTTTGGCCGCGTCTATTCGTGTGGCACATCTCCATAAAATGAATCAATACCAACACCTATAATTAGACTAGGTTGTAATCATCAATTAGGGCCCAAGGTATGCGCATTAATTATAATATAAAAATAATAATTTTATTTAGGGGAGACATAACAAGTAACATACAATGTTTCATCCACCACAATACTTGATATGACTTCCTATTCTGAAGGACATATACTCAGTATTTAATTAGCAACAACCAGGAGGTAATGGACGATTGGGGCCAGGTGGTGGGTAGTCTTCTGGTTCCAAAACTTCATCGATAACAGGAATTGGATGGGTGCTCTCCAAGAGCTTGTTCTTGTTACTTATGGAACCAATAGGATCCACTAACATCTGCAGTGATAACGAAAATTAGATCAACGAGAAATAAAGCAAACACTTTTCTTCGTGAAATAGCGAACATCTTAAATTTCTTGTGATCAATATTTATTATAGAAAAGAAGGCATAGAGAGAAAGAGAGAGGTCAACCTTACGAACAGGTTTTGAGTAGCGAGCATAGGCAAAGATACACAAGAAATAAAAACAAGCACTTACTCTTGGTGTAATATCTAACATCTTAAATTGCTCATGTTCTAAATGTATCAAGTATTTAAAAAAGGCATAGAAAGAGAGAGATCAACCTTACGATCACTGTGTGAGTTGCGGGCATAGGCAAAGATAGAGGGTTGGACAATAAGAAGAAGCACGAAGGCACAAAGAAACTGCTGCAAGGCCTTTGACATCCTCAAATTTTAAGCTCTTCTTTTAATCTTTAATTTGCACTTTGTGGAGAAAAGCATGAGCAATTTATAGGGTCATTGGAATATCTGTGATTTTCCAATTTGGTGACATTGAATTGTTGTGAGCTGATGTGGATGGAAATTTCAAAGAGCTACAAGTGGATTCTCATTTTGTGTTGATGCACTTAAGGTGGCCTCAATGTTTTATTCTAGGAGATTAAAGAAGGATGTTGAAGTTGTTGATCAGGCCAATTTGGAGGGGTTCTCAAGGGGTCTCAAATTAAGGTCTTCTCTTTGGGATTTTAAACAAAGGTGGAGGAGCTTGGAGGTCTATTAAAGCGGTTAAGCTTGAAAGGCAAGATCTTTCCTTTATCTTCTTGAGTTATCAAGTGGCAAACTAAGTATTTAATGAATTGTCTCCATAAGGTTTTCATAGTTTTGACGTAGCTTGCATATTTGTGGCTGTCCAAGGTGCATGAATGTGAATTATTGTCGATGGTTTATGATTGTTAGCCAAATAAATGTAAAGATAAATTAGTACAATTTAATAACCATGAAATAATACATAGTTAATAATAAATCACATCAATCATGATCACCACCTGCAATTAAGAAGGTATTGTATAAATGATAGCTTTCATTTCAGTCAGACCCTATTTTGCGTGCCTCACATGTGGCACAACCATGAATTTATATGGAACTCTAACTCATCAGCCGCATTAACCTCGTTAAATAGTTCTTCGACAAAATATAAGGCTTGCGTGTAGGGAAAATAGATTGTCTACTGAACTTGGTTTACACAACTCAAACTCATCAACCACATCAACCATGGTTTTCAATTATTGATATTAGTTTAGCTTTTGTTATACGGAGATGATTGGATTCGTCATCTTGTATTATACGTTTGAATAACAGATTGTCAGGTGTGTGGCCTTGTGTGTAGCCCAGTTGTGGTGATCCACATTAACCTTTTGTGTGAAGTCTCTTGTTCTATTTTCTATTATTTGCACAAGATCCTATTTTCCGGTTGTTTATTTAGTGCTAATCCACAAGTGTTCCAACATTTGCACACTTATACCTTATTGACTATTTTTTCATAAAATTAAATGATTTTCAGTTGCGTAACGCACTAGTGAAGGTCAGCTAAAGGTTGAAATTCACTTCTTCTTGACTGCACCTCTGTGCATCGGTTGCTAATATCCTAATCAAAGGTTTCCCAAATTCCTAATGACTTTAACACTACAAAAGCCTTTTGAAATTATTTTGGCCCAAGCTGGTTGCTTGTTTTTCTTACTCAACCTTAGAAAGTTTGAGTATTGTCACATTAAAGCAAGGTTCAACACGTCCCACACGCATCGGACCAATATTGCTGTGATGTGTACAGTTACATCAGCTTGCTGGGTCTCAATGTAATGGTGCTGGCCTAGCGCTGTTGCACTGAGAGTTTTTCCATTCTCTATAAAACCGACCCTTCACTCCTCATTTCACCCTTTTCTCTACTTCCTCTGACTTTCATCCTTCTTCCACTGCTCCCAACTTCCTCCAACACTCTCCTAGCCTTTTTCATCCTCCAAGCTCCTAGGAGTGGTATCTTCCCTTTAATGTAAAGCTCTCTCCTTTCTTATCCTTTTTCCCATTTGTCGATCTATGTGCATGTCAATTTGTTGTGCTTGATTTTTGTCATGATTTTTTATTAAGTATTTAAAAGTATATAATATTTACCTATATTTTTAATGTGATTTTATACTTCCTAGGTATAAACATTATTAATTAAGTGATATTTTTCGTTATATTCTAGTTAATTAATATTTTATGAGATATACTTAATTTTAGAGTTTTAATGCAGAAAAATGAAACAAATTAAACTTAAGGTTTCCTGGTTATAGCATTGAACCCCATTCATTGATGGCTACAATTTTTGGTGTTGGCAAAGCTCAATGAAGATATCTATACATAGCTTTGGCGCTATTGTCGAGGAGTTGGAAACTTTATTAGATATTATAATCAATTAGACTACATCGTGTCGTGAGTCTTTCCTCGAATTCTTGTATCTCTTAGTATCTCATCTTCTATATAAAGGGGTGGTCATTTATTGTTTAATGTATCTTAACTTTTGGCTTATAACTAGTTTTAATTTTCGTAACTCTTTTCTTTTTATAATGAGAAATAGTTTCTTTTATATTATTTTTTATTTTTATTATAAAGTAGTTTTTTATTTTGTTTTAGAGAGAAGGAAATTTAACATGATTTAATTGAATTCATTTCAAGCTCTTACTCTTTTTTAATTTGATTATTTGAATTATCATATTTTAAATGTTAAGAATAGATTGATTGCGTATTTTTTGGATTATAAGGTTTAATTAGATTTTGAGAGAAATCAATTAGATTAGTTATTGATAATTTATTATACGATAAGTCTTTGACGTCATTGTGGTTGGAAGATACACGACATTATATGCGATTGTAAGGCAAATTTTAATGCATTATTTTTTTGATTAATCAATTATCACCACAATGGAAGATACACGACACTATATACGATTTTAATGCATTATTTTTTTGATTAATCAATTATCACCGGGAAGTAAAAATTTAGGCAAAATAATAAAAGCAATCGAATGGAATAGAAGATAAGTGTAAGATATAATGAAAGATACGATTGTAAGATCACCACAATGGAAGATACACGACACTATATACGATTGTAAGGCAAATTTTAATGCATTATTTTTTGATTAATCAATTATCACCGAAGTAAAAATTTAGGCAAAATAATAAAAGCAATCGAATGGAATAGAAGATAAGTGTAAGATATAATGAAGATTAAGTTCATGTTAAGGGAAATTCGATTCTCGAATGAATTTTATTATTTTAACTCTCGCTTTAATTTAAAGTTATTACTTAGATTTCTTGAAGTCGATTGTTTTTGTTTTGTTTTTAATTTATTAAGGAAATTTATCTCTCTGTGGATCATTATATTACTTGTTTCTCATTGAAATTATTCGAACATTTTTTCTTTCGTAGACATCTCTCTTGGGTGCAGTTTAGACATTTTTTAGCTTAATTAGTTTTGAAATGAAAATTTTATGTTGTTTTTACCGGTCCTATCTCCTGCTGTATTTTATTTGTGCATGATTATTTTTGCATATGATACTTGACATGTAGATTGACAAGTTATGTGCATATGGCTTTGCATGATACGGTTGTTTGATGCTTTTAATGGTGCAAAATTTGGAGAAAGTTGGCAGCCTTCCTATTTCCAATGCCATAACGGCCCATGTTACCAATTATATTACCATGGTACTGTTAATATTTGGATAAAAGCTTTTGTAGATATGTCGGGTTTCAAGTTGACTAGGTCCTACTAAAACATGGAGCCTAAATGAACATCTTTATGGTAACAACTAATCTCAGACTATGCATGTTGCGCTGTACACTAGTGTTACTAATCTCAGACGGTGCATGTTATGATGTGAATTATTGCTGTTAGTGTGACGAGTCCAACATTTGGGCTATTTTTGTAAAGTGTAAAAATCATGTAATATTTTAAGTGTAAAAATCATGTAATAATCTATTGAATGTTAAAAAAGACAATAAAGTTTGGGCAATTTGGGTGTTATTTAGATAGCTAATAAAATTAGTTAATTTGAATGGACGGGAATGGAGTGTCAAACCATAGTTCTTGATCTTGTGTTAAAAAATACTAAAGCCTAGTCAAATGATAGTAAAATTTCTTGAAAGGTTGTATGCCTCTCATATTAACAAAAAATGTTAGAGCATTTTGAAGGAAGCTTCGAGGGAGATCTTGAGACATCTTGGGGGATTATCGGAGGCCCTCCTCTCCACACTATGCCGCCACACTATGCCGCCTTATTGGGAAAGCTACATAACTTGTCATTGTTTAATAATAACAACTCAAAAGTAGATTTTCATTTTATTATTAATTATAAACAATGAATTGCAGTGAAAGAGCAAGTAGTCTTCCAGGCTTAAATTTGAGGAATTTACAATTATAAGTGGTTTTATGCACTATCCTCGATTCAAGGGTGACTAATATTCTACTAAAAAATTAATGGTAAATTGTATCTTAATCTCCTAAGGTACGCGCATTTCAGTATATAACAATTAAGTAATAATTTTATTAATGGAAGACATAACAAGTAATATACCACGTTTCCTCCACCATAATACTTGATAATGACTTAGTATTCCGGAGGACATACACTAATTATTTAATTAGCAACAACCAGGAGGTAATGGACGATTGGGGCCAGGTGGTGGGTAGTCTTCTGGTTCCAAAACTTCATCGACAACGGAAATTGGATGGCAGCTCGTCAAGTTCTTGTTACTTATGGAACCTAGAGGATCCACCAACATCTGCAATAATAACAAAAAATAGATCAAAAAGAAACAAAATAAATACTTTTCTTGGTGAAATAGCTAACATCTTAAATTGCTCATGTTCGATATCTATTATAGAGAGAGAGTAAACCTTACGAACAGGTTGTGAGCGGCGAGCACAGGCAAAGATAGAGGGCTGAACAGTAAGAAGAAGCACGAAGGCACATAGAAACTGCTGCACGGCTTTTGACATCCTCAAATTTCATGCACTTCTTTTAATCTTTACTTTGCAGTTTGTGGGAGAAAAGCATGTGCAATTTATAGGGCAATTGGGGTATATGTGATTTTCCAATTTGGTGACATTGAATTGTTGTGAGTTGATGTGGATGCAAATATCGAAGAATTACATGTGGATTCACATTTTATGTTGATGCACTTAAGGTGGTCTCAATGTTATTTTCTGAAGGATTGCAGAAGGATGTTGAGGTTGTTGATCCGGCCAATTTGGAGAGATTCTTCAAGGGGTCTCAAATTAAGGTCTTCTCTCTGGGATTTTAAACAAAGGTGGAGGAGCTTGGAGGTCTATTAAAGAGATTAAGCTTGAAAGGCAAGATCTTTCCTTTATCTTCTTGGGTTATCAAGAGGTTTATATAGTTTTCACATAGCTTGCATATTTGTGGCCGTCCATGGTGCATGAATTTGAGTTATTGTCGATGGTTCATGATTGTTAGCCACATATATGTCAAGATAAATTAGAACAATTTAATAATCCTGTAATAGCACTTAGTTAATAATAAATCACATCTACCATGATCACGACTTGTAATTTTATGAAGGTATTGTATAAATGATTAGCTTGCACTTTCAGTCAGACACTATTTGGAATGCCTCACTTGTGTCACTACCAGCAATTTGTATAGAACTCAAACTCATCAACCATATCGACCTCGTTCAATTGTTGTTTCACAAAATATAAGCTTGCGTGTAGGGAAAATAGATTGTCTACTGATCTTGGTCTACATAGAACTCAAAATCATCAACCAGGGTTTTCAATTGTTGATAGTAGTTTAGCTTTTGTTATATGGAGGCGATTGGATTCATCATCTTGTATGATATGTTTGAATAATAGATTGTCTTGTTTGTGGCCTTGTGTAGTAGAGCAGTTGTGGTGATCCACATTAACCCTGTGTGTGAAGTCTCTTGTTCTATTTTCTATTATTTGCACAAGATCCTATTTGCCGGTTGTTTAATTAGTGCCAATCCTTAAGTGCTTCAACATTTCCACACTTACCTATTGACTAATTTTCACAAAATTAAATATTCTTTGGTTGCGGACTGAAGGCTAGTCGAAGGTTGAAATCCAATTCTTCCTGGATTGCACCTCCATGCTTTGATTTTCAAAGTCCTAATCGAAATCAGCCTGACCTCCCAATGACTTCCAACACTACCAAATCCTTTTGAGATGATTTTGGCCCAAATTGGTTGTTTGCTTTTCCTTGTTCAACCTTAGAAAGTTTGAAGTATTGTCGTATTAAACGATGGTTCAACACTTCCCACGCATCTGAACAAAGCCTCTGTGATGTGTGTATGACCACATCAACTTGTTGGGTCTCGGCAAATAGTCACTGGCCCAGGGCCCTTAGCGCCGGGAATTTTTCTTTTCTCTTTAAAAACCTCATTTCACCATTTTCTCTTCTCCTTCTGACCTTCATCCTTCTTCCTCTCCTCGTAACTTCCACCAGCACTCTCCCAACCTTCTTCCAAGCTTCCCAAGCTCCTATGAGTAGTAGCTTTCACTGTACGAAGTCCCCAAGGACCTCCTTCTAGCTCCCTTCAAGGTAAAGCTCTCTCCTTTCCTCTCCTTTTTTGCATTTGTCGGTCTGTTTGCAAGTCAACTTGTTGTGGTTGATTTTGTGCATTATTTTTCTTTTGTTAATGTCTGTCTTGGGAACAGTTTAGTCATTGTTTGAGCTTATTTAGTTGTGAAATGAAATAGTTATGATGTTTTTACCTTAGGATGTTATATTCATACGTATCCCTGGTAGATCGGGCACATCTCCTGCTATAGATTTCATTTGTGCATGATTATTTTTGCATATGATACTTGACATGTAGAAAGACAAATTTTGTGCATAAGGTTTTGCAGGATATGGTTGTTTGATGCTTTTATGGGTGCAAAATTTGAAGAAAGGTGGCAATTTTCCTGTTTTCAGTGACATAGCCACCCATGTTACCAATTGTTCCACCGTTGATATTTGGACCAAAGCTTTTGCGCATATGTTGGGTTGCATGTTACTTAATTCATACTAAAACAGCCTAAATGGACACCTTCATGGTAACAATTAAAGTTGGACTATGTTTGTTGTGATGCATATTATTATGTTGTTACTGTGACAGAGTCCAATGTTAGGGCTATTTTTTAATAAGTTAGATGGCTCAATAAAATCTGTAAAAATTATGTTATGATTTACTGAATGGTAGTAAAATTTCTTGAAAGTATACCCAAACCTTAGGTTGTATGCCAATTAGATTAACAAAAAAAGTTGAGCATTTTGACGGGTAGATTAGCCTCTAGAATTTTCCCAACGCGTCCGAAGTCCGATCAGATTGGACCGGGTGCGTTCGGCGGATGATCCGGCGGACTTCCCTCGAATCAATTTTCCGGCGGTTTTCCGGCGAGTATCGGCGGTTTTCCGGCAGATTCCGACGGTTTTCCGGCGACGATTCGGGACGGGGCAATCAAGGGGTCTATCGGCACCAGCTCGACGAGCTTGGTCCGATGGCGGTGTCAAACAGAGCAACCGAGGCCGCGAAACGAATACCCTAGCCGTCGCCGATTTTCGACGACGCGAGGTATAATTTATTTTAACTTAATTATTTGAAAGTATTGATTATTAGAATTTGCATGTTATGATTGATGAATTGTGCATTGTAATTACTTATATAAATGTGGATTTAATTTAGAATAAAATATGAAATTTGTGGAATTGTGTGGTGTTAAAAATAGAAGTTATGAAACTAATTAGGGTTATTAAGTAATAATCATGATCTAATGTAAACTAACCTAAGTAGACTTGTTAGAATTGATATAGGTTGATGTGTGACGGTTGATGTGTGATTGTGTTGATTGTGCGTGCATGGTATAGGATATGTGATTCATCATGCGGGCGTTAGTTTTTAGCTTGATTGTGTAGGTACGGTGTAGGAGCTCGCCGCCTAGGCGCGTGGACCCGTTTGGAGCTTCTACCAGGTCCGTTTAGGACTCGTTCTCTGATTTACGCTACTCTCTTGTGTATTTGACTTATTATGTGCAGGACGAGTTAAGTGGCGTTTTATCGAATCCCACTTAACTCGGGCCATTTAGCCAACGATTTTCCGGATTAATAACCCTCGAGGATGAGATCCCTCGAGTTTGTTTTCGAACTTCAGATCCAGCTCACGTTGCCTTCGGGCCTATTGTATAAATCCCAACCCAGACCTATATATATGTATAGTTTTCGTGTTTTGGTGAGAGACTGAATGAGGGAAATCCGACTACCGTGCTACGCGAGCGGGCACGTGTGTGTCGACAGTGGGCTCTGGAATGGCGTGCGGGCCGTTTCATTCCCGAGGGATCCTGACAACTCCACCTTTGAGTTCCTCAAACCCGGAGAAGTGTGGAGGTTCACGGGTACTGCATTGCAGCGCATGTCTAGACTTGTGGTTTCAAAGGGTACTGAAGGCGACTGCCTGAGAGTACTCGGCCTTCGTGCTCAAGGCCAGGAGTAATATGGAAGGTGCAGAGGGCGAAAAGGAATGAGATTTGACGCGAGAAGCAATAGAGAAATGGCCGAGGCATGAGAATGTGAAAGATAGGGGGACGCTGTCGACCCGATGGCGACGGCTCCCGTATGTGCCCTGATGAGAGTTCTTGAGGAAGTATATGGTTTTGATTCAACAGGAGAGTTTGCTCTCCTGTGCCAGTTTGATATTAGTTATTTTCCGGGCCGGTAACACTCGTTACTGACGGTTTTCCTATATATATGTAGGTGAGGAATGCGAGCGATGAAAGCTGTCGGGACTGCGGAGGAGCAGCACAGAACCGCGCACACATGTACCTGCCGCGTGTAATGTATAATAATGATGTGTTAATGCTACGTGAATGATAATTTGGATGTGTTTGTTTAGATAAATTGCTTGATATGAAACGAACTGATAAATATGAATGAGTAGGGAGCCTTGGAGTACAGACTCGGCTCAGGTAAAAATGAATGAGATAATGGTTGAATGTCATGGTAGATTAGTATGTGTTACCGTATTTTTATAAAATAGTATATATTTTCTTTTGGTTTTTCATTTATTATTTTGTCTTGTCTTTGCTTGTACATCATAGCATGCATGTAGGACTACGTTAGAACCCATGCATCCCATCCATGCATTTCATGTTTGCATCTCCATCTTGAGACACCGAGGGCAGATCCGGGTCGGCTTAACCGAACCCAGTAGATTAGCGAACGGTTCGGTCGCCGGTGACATTTCCGGGTCGGTTCACGGGTGAGCCGAAACGGGGTGTTAAAGTTAAAGTCTGTCCTGTGCAGGGAAAGAAATCTATGTGCCAATGCCTTCCTTACTCTATTTACCTCGAACCAGAATGCAAAATTTTTGGTTTTGCCTAAACCGATTTACTGAACATTATTTACTTATGTTATGTATATTTAAAGAACGCAATCATACTCCAATATTAATCTCACTTTGATGAATATACTTAATTTAGATTATTTTTTTATTTATTTTATAATTTATAATACTAGATTATCATAGTTTGGATGGTTGAAATGTTTTATATTATGTAAGAGAGTATTTTAGATAATTGTAATTTTTAACTAACTTAATATTGTTGGGTTTAAGATATATAAAGCGGTGAAAATTTGTCCATGTATTAAATATTTAATCGATGAAAAAATAGGGAAAACTTGGTTTTGGTAGAAAGTTATAACACTAGTTAATGGCTTGGTTGTGGTAAAAGATATTAACATGCTAATTGATAACATGGTTTTGGTAGAAAGTTATAACACTAATTAATGGCTTGGTTGTGGTAAAAGATATTAACATGCTAATTGATAACAGTAAAAATTATCAACCAAATTATGACCAAGCCATATATACCCTTAGACAACAAGCCAAAAGTGCGGGCAACTAAAATGAGATCAAAATTAGTTAAAAGATGATAGAAATATTGAAGAAGTTTCAAAACTCAAAAATATGTGTGTTGAATTTTGAAGGGATAGGAAGGGAAGGTACGTGGTTATTGAGTAGATAAATTAATAGAAAGGATGAAGACCCAAATTCACCAAACGTAATGTTGTTGTTAAATTGTTAGAAGATAGTGAAGATGGAAAATGCAAACATATCCAACTTGATAAATCAAATATGTAGAATAAAGTATTGAAAAGAAAAATAATATTAGACACTTACAAAGCTTTCTTCAAAATTAATGATATTATTGCTTTCGGGTTAGTTTTGGATGATAAAAAAATCACAAATTCATGTTTCTTCTTTACACTTAATGGGTGGTGGTTGTGAGAAGCTATTTCTAACTTGTAAAGAGAATTTTGGTGAGTTTAAAATGTCGCTTGAAAAGCCTATACGTGGAGGGAGAAGGGGCTTTCTAATAGGTTTTGAAGGGAGCTTAAACTGAGAGCTGGCTTGAGACATCTTGGTGGATTTTCGGAGCCCCTCCTCTCAGCACTACGCCGCCCTAATGGGAAAGCTACATCGTTTGAAAAGAACAATCCAAAATTTTAGGGAAACAAATTCCCAATAATAACATGCTTTCGGCATTACATGTTGAATTGTAGTGAAAGAAACACATGCTAGAAGTAATTGAAACGATTTAATGGTATATTGTATCATAATCTCTTCATTACTCATGGTAAGAGTAAATTATTTTAAAAATAAAATTTTATCTTAAACCCAATCAAGTACCACATGGAGCAGTCGGCCTAGCCTCCCCTAATGGACCACCATGGGGGCGGCCGGCCTGATTGACCACTGCAGGGGTGGCCAGATCGTCGCCTCCCAATGGGCAGCGTTATTGGTCAATCATCAACAGTAGACTTTTTGACTTCTGAAATGAAGTTAATTTTTTTAAACAATTAACCCAAATCGGGGGTAAATTAGACATTATACTAAAAATACATTTATAAATTAAACATTATACTAAAAATACGGTTGAATCGTGAATAGGATAGAAATCAACGTTCAATCATGAATGGTATGATAAAATATTCTTTAATTGTAAATTCCTCGGGCCGATTCTATTTGTGCTGCACATCTCTACAAAATGATTCAATATCAGCACCTTCCATTAGACTAAGTTGTGAGCACTAAATAGAGCCCAAGGTATGCGCATTTATTTATAAAACTAGGCAATAATTTTATTAATGGAAGACATAACAAGTAATGTACACGGTTTCATCCACCTTGTTGGGAGTCTCTTATCATACAATGAATGTAGCAGGCATGCAATTATATGGAGAATCGTAAAGACATGGACTTACTTTAAGTGGTACAAAGAATTTGAGAAGAATTATTGAAGACGATAAATATTTAGTGTATGGCTCTTTGTATCTACGAGGCTAGTTTTTTCTTTATATATATATATATAGTTGTACATGCGTGATGTAAGAGAAATATAATTTGAAGAGTGTGTGTATCTGTGAGGTTTTACAGTGAGGCTCTCCCTCTCTCTCTTAGAGGAGGGAGAGCCTCTCCTCATAGTGTACTGTCTTTGTCCGATGAGTGTTTCTAATTGGATGTGTATCCCAGTTGGAGTGTTCACAATTAGATGTGTATCCCAGTTGGAGATTATTGAGGTTGAGTGTTCCCAAATAAATGTGTATCCCAGTTGGAGATTAATGAGGTTGAGGGTTCCCAATTGGATGTGTATCCTAGTTGGAGATTATTGATATACTAGCTTTGCCTAAAGTGTGTGCCCATTATTTGATTATAGTGGATGGTTTGGTGGTTTCCCTTCTATTTTGGAGGTTCCACGTTAAATTTGTGTGTCATCTATGTTGGGCCATTTTCGGCCCCTACTCAAGCTCTGAAACCACTGTTGGGCCCTTTGGGCCTTCAAAAGGGACTTTAAACAACGAAAGGAAACTCGCAATAAGTGTCACGGGCCTCTCTTAATCCAAAAGCTAACTCAAGGAATAAGGCTTTCACATTAGCCTATACACAAGTTACCAACAACCTCTATGATTAATGTAGGACAAACCCAACAATCTATCTTTTATCCTTTATTGGTTTTCCTCGTCACACATTCAACATTGTGTTTAGTTATTTTGTGCGTTAAAAACCCTAACACACCTTACTACTTAATATGACATTATTATTCTAAAGGACATATACTCAGTATTTAACTAGCAACATCTAGGAGGTCATGGACGATTGGGGCCAGGTGGTGGGTAGTCTTCTGGTTCCAAAACTTCATCGATAACAGGAATTGGCTAGGAGCTCTTCAAGGTCTTGTTACTTATGGAACCTAGAGGATACACTAACATCTATAATGATAACAAAAATTAGATCAACAAGAAATGAAACAAACACTTTTCTTTGTGAAATAGCTAACATCTTAAATTGCTCATGTTATATATTTATTATAGAAAATGAGGCATAGAGAGAAAGAGAGAGAGAGAGAGAGAGAGAGAGAGAGATCAACATTTATAACAGGTTATGAGTTGCGAGGATAGGCAAAGATAGAGGGCTAGACAATAAGAACAACACGAATACACAATGAAACTACAGCATGGCTTCTGACATCCTCATTTTTCAAGCTCTTCTCTTCATCTTTTAATTTTTAATTTGTGCTTTGAGGGAGAAAAGCATGTGCAATTTATAGGGCTTTGGAGTATTTGTGATTTTCCAATTTGGTGACATTGAATTGTTGTCAGCTGATGAGGATGCAAATATCAAAGAATTACATGAGGATTCACATTTTATGTTGATGCTCTTGGGGCCTTTGGGCTACTAAAATGGACTTGCAATAGGTGTTACGGGTCTCTCTTAATCCAAAAGTTAACTCAAGGAATAAGGTTTTCCCATTAGCTTATATACAACTCACCCACATCATCCACGATAAATGTGGGATAAATCCAATTACTCCCCTTCACACATCGGGTGTCCCCGAAACAACCATCGTCTAGCAAACTCCCCTTAATTCAGACGACACCCACCTGGCAAACTCCCGATAAATCATTAGGTGGAATCCATAAAGGAAACAACCACGATCGGCATAGGCAAAACCTAGCTCGAACCATAATCAGCGTAGTCTAAACCTGGCTCAAACCTGGCTCTGATACCATTTCTTGGGCCCTTTGGGCTATCAAAATGGACTTGCAATAGGCGTCACGGGCCTCTCTTAATCTAAAAGTTAACTCAAGGAATAAGGCTTTCCCATTAGCCTATATACAACTCACCAACATCATCCACGACTGATGTGGGATAAACCCATTAGATGCACTTAAAGGTTCTTAATGTTTTAGCCTAGGGGATTAAAGAAGTATGTTGAGATTGTTGATCATGCCAATATGGAGGGGTTCTTCAAGGGGACTCCAAGTCTTCTCCTTGGGATTTTAAAGGAAAGGTGGAGAATCTTGGAGGACTATTGAAGTGATTTTTCTTCAATATAGATCAAGTCCCTCAATTCAAGAAGAGGTTAAACTAGTTAGAGGTGGTTTGTGTGCACTAGTGGAAAAATCCCCTTTTGTTTTAGTGACAGAAGGATAAAATTTGGTGATGAAAGGTTATTTGTCACCCAAGTTGTTACCTAAAATTTCAGTGATAGAAGGTTGCGCATGTAATTAAGATCAATGGCAAAATGGTAAGAAATTGTCACCCACAAATTTTGATGATAAAATTTGGTGAAATTGTCATCAAATTTTGGTGACAAAACGATGATGGCTAGTCACATAAAATTGGTGGCATAGATCGGTAGTCAATATTTGCCACCAAAATTCGGTGACAAACTAGTATCAATTTTTTAAAATATATATATAAGAAATATTCAGTGACAAATGGCAAGAAATATCGTGGAGCGAGGTGAGGGCGGACAACCGCAGTGGCCAGGAGGCGGTGGCAAGCGGGGGCGTGCTACTACAATGGCACAAAGCAATGGCATGGAGGTGGATCGAGGCAGTGGAGGCATGCAATGGGGTGCAGGGCAACCATAGGGGCTGAGGGTCAATGCATGGTGGAGCAGTGGCCCGCTGACGAGGGGAGACTACAATGTCTAATCAAGGCAGTTGAGGCACGGCTGGGCACAGTGGCCGGGGGTGGTGTAATGACCTGGGCCATAGTGCAACCTGATGATCCTAAATCATCCTTTCATCAGTGTTTAACCAATTTGAAAATTATTTTGCACATCCCTACTAAAAAGCTAGATCTTGCACTAGGAAGTATTGGATGTAGGACTAAATGAGGGATCTTACAATCCACCCAATTTAGAAAACTTCATCCTTAAAATTCATACACTTGGCCTATAATAGCATTTGAAGCCTAGTCAATGTCTCTAGTCAAGCCCACTACCTAACACTGAATCAAGTAGCCCTAATACCAATTGTAAGGACCGCACCAAAAGTACAACTTGATGAGCCTAAGTCGTTCCTTTAACAGTGGTTAACCAAGTTAAAAATCATTATGTAGATCCCTACTAATAAATTAGATCTTAAACCAGGAAGTATTGGATCTGAGACTAAGTTGAGGGATCTCCCATGCAGTCGCGGTGGTGGATCGCGGGGCGGCTGCGATGGCAGATTTCGGATGTGGGGGGCATGGCATCCATGGGAGCGGAGAAATGCAGGGGTATGGGTAGGGGGTGGGCAAGGCTGGGGATGGAGCATGGTCAGGGGGCCGGCTGCAGGTTACACGTGACCATTTATTTGGTGCGTGAACTGTTTGAATAACTTCAATGAGGTGCAAGTATACACGGTCAAAACAAGTAATATAATGATAAATTCTTTCCCACAAAGAAATGAATTTTCTTAAATTAATTAAATAAAATGAAATGATGAAAAAAACAAACAAAATTGACTTAACTAAATCTAAATAATAACTTTAAATTAAAGGAGAAGTTACAATGATAAAACTCATTCTAGAGTCGAATTTTCCTTAATATGAATTTAATCTTGATCACATCTTACTCTTATCTTCTATTCCTTCGGATTGTCGATCTAGGATAATTATATGATATGGTGGCTCCCGCTCCTTCATGCTTCTATTATTTTGCCTCAATTTCTACCTCCTAGTGATAATTAATTAATCAACAAAATAGCACATTAAGATTTGCCTTATAATCGCATACGGTGTTGTGTATCTCCCGACCACAACGAGAAACAAGTCAAAAGACTCATCGTATGATGAATTATCAATGACTAATCTAATTAATTTCTCCCGAAATCTAATTAAACCTTATGATCTAAGCAATAGGTGATCAATTTGCTCTTAGCATTTAGAACATGATAATTCAAACAATCTGATTGAATAAAAGAGTAAGAGGTTGAAATGAATTCAATTAAGTCATGTTAAGTTCTATTCTTCACTAGAACGAAATAAAGGACTACTCCATAATAAAAATAGAAAACATTATAAAGAAGAAACTAGTTTTCATTATGAAAGGAAAAGAATTACAAAAACTATAACTACTTTTACTTAACTCCTAAGCCAAGAGTTGAGATATGTCAAACAACAAATGGCCACCCCTTTGCATAGAAAATGAGATAAGGAGATAAAAGAATTCGAGGAAAGATTCCACAACTCGATGTAGTCTAATTGATTATGATGTCTGATGAAGTTTCCAACTCCCTGACAATGGCGCCAAAGCTATGGATATCTATCCTCATCGAGCTTTGTCAACATCATAAATTCTAGTCATTGGGTGGGACCAAGCACCATGACCAATCAATTTTAAAGATTAATTTATTTCATCTTTTTATGCATTAAAACTCCAAAATTAAGCATATCTCAGAAATATTAATTAACTAGAATATCATGAGAAATATCACCTATTTTAATCTTATAAAATATTAATTAACTAGTATATAATGAGAAATATCACCTATTTTAATATAATTATACCTGGGATTTATAAAATGACAATAAAAACATGGGTAAATAAGTATAATTTTATGTTCTCGTTCAGATTAGGATCGTTGGTCATAGCTACGACTTCACTTACAAACTATCCAGGTCTGTATAATCATTTGAAATGTTGTACTTTTCATTGTTGGCAGCCTTGGTCGGCCTGAGCCCAGATTCGACCACTATGCGCTGGAATGCAATCGGGGTCAAGGAATTGACTCAGTCCAACACGGGGCCGCACCTTTAAAATTACTATGTGTTTCCGTATAATTATTTGAAATGTTGTATTGCCCATATAATTATTTGAAATGTTGTATTTTCCCCAAACTGGTATAATTATTTGAAATGTTGTATTTTCCCAAATTGGTAACCTTTGTCGATACTAATCTCAGAATGAGTTGGGAGACGATTTTTAATCTCAGAATGAGTTGGGAGACGATTTTTAATCTCAGAATGAGCTGGGAGACAATTTCTAATCTCATAATGAATTTGGAGACAATGACTAATCTCAAAATGACCTGGGAGACCACCTAATCTCAGAATGACCTGGGAGACAATTTCTAATCTCAGAATGAACTGGGAGACAATGACTAATCTCAGAATGACCTAGGAGACCACCTAATCTCAGAATGAACTGGGAGATAATTTCTAATCTTAAAATGAACTAGGAGACAATGACTAATCTCAGAATGACCTGAGAGACCATCTAATCTCAAAATGAACTGGGAGACAATTTCTAATTTCAGAATGAGCTGGGAAACAACTTTTACGAATCTTAGAATGACCTGAGAGACAAATTACTAATCTCAGAATGACTTGAGAGATAATTACTAAAAGACTTGTGAAACAATAATAAAAAAATGGGTGAAATGATAATAGGGATTATATTGACTTGTTTCATTTAATTATACGGCTTAGTGGTTTTATTACTAACGCGGAATTGCCTCCGCAGGTGAACAGCTTTGGACTAAAGAATAGAAGTGTGGTTGGTGGTTTTGTTACCAACCTAGGTATTGCGAATCGATAATAAAGTTGAACTTCCTTATTATTCTCTTGTGTCATAAATGTGGCTATGGAAAATGGTCTAAGACTATGGGAAAGTTATTTTATATTTTAGAGAACATAATTTCTTTTCATGATTTATATATTGCAAGACTTAATTGCTTTGTATTGATTCATGTTCTGGAATATTACGTTTACATCTATTACATATTTTTTAAGTAATGTCGGGCCGGTTCGGGCGGGTCGGGCATGTCGTCAATTAAAGATTCATGAGCAAAATTATGCAACCCACTTGGAACTGGCAGCAGTAGTTTTTGGCATGGAGATTTGGAGACACTACTTGTATGGAGCCCAGTTCGAAGTCTTCACTGACCACCAGAGTTTGAAGTATATCTTCACCCAGAATGACCTGAACCTTCGACAGAGGCGATGGATAGAATATTTGAAGGACTACAACCTCTAAATCTTATACCATTTAGGGAAAGTGAATGTGGTAGCCGACACATTGAGTCGGAAGGGCAAAGTGGACAAAAGTCAACAGCTAACTAGACTTTGGGCCATGTCAGCAGAAGTGGTAGCTATCAACCCGGTGGAGCAACTAACAGGCTTACTGGCAAATTTGGTTGTTTCCAATGATTTGGTTGATCGTGTTAAGCTAGCACAAATGGGTGATGAGGAGCTGAATGAAATGTTGGACAAGATTCCTGACATTGTAGCTGATTCCAATAGTGTGATCAGATTTAGATGAAGGTTGTGTGTACCCAAGGATAATGCATTGAGGCGAAATATCTTGGAGGAGGCTCATCGCTCAAAGTTCTTGATACACCCTGGAGTTACTAAAATGTATCAGGATTTAAAGCAGAACTTACTGGTGGATTGGGATGAAAAGAGATGTGGTGGATTTTGTCTCTAAGTGTCAGACTTGCCAACAAATCAAAGCCCAACATCAACTACCTAGAGGACTATTGCAACCTTTAGAAATACCAACTTGGAAATGGGAGTGTGTCACATGCGATTTTATTGCAAAGCTCCCAAGGACTCAGAAGAAGCATGACTCCATATGGGTAGTTGTGGACCGACTAACTAAGGTAGCTCACTTCATCCCCACGAAATCAATGAGAACAGCGGAATACCTGGCAAGATTATATATTGACAATATTGTCAAATTGCATGGGATTCCAAAGGAGATAGTTTCTGACCGCGATCCCCTATTCACCTCACATTTCTGGGAAGCTTTCCAAAAAGCCATGGGAACTCAAATTAAGTTGAGTACAGCATATCATCTCCAAACTGATGGTCAGAGTGAGAGGACTATTCAAACTTTGGAAGATTTGTTAAGAGCTTGCATTCTTGACTGGGGAGGTGACTGGGAGAACCACTTAGCTTTGGCTGAATTCACCTACAATAACTCTTACCAAGCCAGTATAGGGATGGCACCATTTGAAGCCTTATATGGTAGGCCCTGCAGATCTCCATCGTGTTGGCTGGAGTCTACCGAGGCAGTTATAGTCGGGCCAGAGATGGTGAGGGAAGCAACTGAAAAGGTGAAACTCATTCAGCAAAGACTTAAGGCAGCTCAGGATCGACAAAAGAGTTATGCTGATACTCGAAGGAAGGACCTAGAGTTCCAAGTTGGGGAGTTTGTGTACCTAAAGACATCTCCTACGAAGGGGGTGATCAGATTTAAAATATCATGGAAGTTGAAGCCAAGATTCATAGGACCGTTTCCAATCCTGAATCGAGTTGGAAATTGTGCATATAGACTAGCATTACCACCAAGCCTAGTGGGAGTACACAATGTTTTCCATGTGTCAATGCTAAAGAAATATGTACGAGATGAAGATCATATCATCACCAATTTTGAAGACTTAGAGCTACAATCAAATTTAACCTACGAGGAAAAGCCGATCCGCATCCTGGCAAGAGAAATAAAGACACTCAGGAACAAAGAAATTCCTTTGGTAAAAGTATTGTGGAAAAATTAGGCGTCAGAGGAAGCTACATGGGAGACTGAACAAGAAATGGCAAGGAAATACCCTAGCCTATTTGTGGCATAGGAGTTTTATATTTGTAGTAGCATGAACTGATCTCGAAGAAATAAATAAAATTAATCATAATTGTTCTGTTGCCTGTTATGATATTTCGGGGACGAAATATTTCCAAGTTGGGGAGATTGTAAAGATCGTGGAAAAAAAAAGGACACGACACGCAGTTCGGGAAGGATCGAACATGTTATATTCAATACCCGGTTAATTCTACCCGGTTAATTATTACCCATTTTATTATTTACCCGGTTAAGTGAAATGCAGGTGTTTTCACATACCCTAACCGTCATTTTCATTTTTATAAATTTGAAAGAGGACGTCATTTTTGGTGTAAGGGGCGTCTTCCTCACCTTAGCCACCTAGTTCTCCTCTTCCTTACCGGGGCTTCTTCCTTGCTTGGGTATCCTTCTTATCTCCCTATTCTTAAATTTCATGCATTCATATGTCTTTTAATTGATACTAAGCTTGATAAACATGAGAAATAAAGTCTGAAATCAAAAATAAACAACAAGAACTAAACTGGAAACTGGAATCACGTCCATGGCTGAGTAGTCTGAAATTTTGGCAAGATGGGCTATCGTAAGAACAATTTCAAGGCAGCCCTCACAACCCCGACGACCTCTCTTGCTGCTAGGTCGAAGGGAGGGCTCGCCATGTCCCTAGTTTCCGTGTGCGAATTGCAGCGTGAGGCGGAGTAAGGGTGATGGACGTGCGACGTTCTGCTGCAATAGGTGCTGTAATGGACGTTCAGAGGGGTAGACACCAGTTGTGCTTCATCAACAGCATCATGGGTTTCTTCACAGTAGTTCAGGCCGCCGGAACAGTCCACAATGGATGACCTTCTCGCCGGAATTCATGGTGACGAAGTGCAGAAGTGAGGAGAACGACCATACTCCATGCAACGTCCAAAAGTGGCCAATCTTGCCTGTTTTGATGCCAACCTAAGGTCGTGGAACTTCTCAATTGGAGCAAGGTGCAAGAAAGGAGGGGTCTTGAGGCAGGGAGAAGAGGAACATGCCTAGTTTGGTGCGGGACGGCGTCTTGGATCGCTGCTGTAAAACACGCACATGAGGCTTCCTCGCTTGCTGATTTTATCTTGTTGTTGATGCTTTGTTGGGATGTTTAGATGGTGGTTCAATTGGGTGCCAAGATAAGGGTTGGAGGAGAAGGACGAACCTGTTTTTGGAGAAGAGAAGAATGGTGACGGAAGAAGAAGAAGAAGAAGAAGAAGAAGGGTGGCAGTTTTGTAAATATGGGTTGACTCGATACCGACTTAAGTTAAAAATAATACGAACACGTAATAAATCTTTAAAAATAATTATTTTAATAGGTTATTAAACTATAGTCGGGTAGCAATCACTAGCGTCGAACCTAAATAGAATAATGAAAATAAATAAAGTTCAAAACTTTATTGAGTCGAATAATTTAAAATAATTGTATTAATAATATTTTTGAATAATACAAATTATTTTAAATAATTTAATTGAACAACTTAATTAATTAAATTGCTATAAATAATAGTAGTGATTAAAAATTATAACTGTAAACTAAATCATCAAGATCGGGGTTAAGTAATTATCATCGCAAAGAAAAATTAAATACTTGTTTATTAGTAATAATTATTTTATCAATTGTTAGGTATTAATTATGATTTAGATAATTAATTTAAAATGTAAAGTAGGACTTAAATGATTATATCACATGAATAATTAATTATCTCACCAGATTTGTTGAGAATTTAATATTTAATATTTTTGAATTGTTACATGTTATGTTGTCAAAATTTTAATATATATATTAGGCATATAGCTGCATGCATTCCTACTCGAATAAAATTATACTTATGTTTAATTTTATGTTTTTGTTCAGATTAGGATCGTTGGTCACAGCTGCGAGTTCACTTACAAACTATCGAGCTCTATATAATCATTTGAAATGTTGTACTTTCCCTTGTTGGCAGCCCTGATCGGCCTGAGCCCAGATTTGACCACCATGCACTGGAACGCAATCGGGGTCAAGGAATTGACTCAGTCTGACGACGGGACCAGCACCTTTAAAATTACTATGTGTGTTCATATAATTATTTTGAATGTTGTATTGTCCGTATAATTATTTGAAATGTTGTATTTTCTCAAACTACTATAATTATTTGAAATGTTGTATTTTCCCAAATTGGTAGCCTTTGTCGGCACTAATTTCAAAATGAACTGGGAGACAATGACTAATCTCAAAATGACTTGGGAGACCACCTAATCTCAGAATGAGCTGGGAGACAATTTCTAATCTCAGAATGAACTGGAAGACAATGACTAATCTTCAGTAATGACCTGGGAGACCATCTAATCTCAGAGTGAAGCTAAGAGACACATTAATCTTAATCTCAGAATGAACTGGGAGACAATGACTAATCTCAGAATGATTGAGGAGACCACCTAATCTCAGAATGAACTGCGTAGACAATTTCTAATTCTCAGAATGTAGCTGGGAGACGTTTTTTACGAATCTCAGAATGACCTCAGAGATAATTACTAAAAGACTTGTGAAACGATAATAAAAAAATATGGGTGAAATGATAATAGGGATTATATTGACTTGTTTTATTTAATTATGCAGCTTAGTGGTTTTATCACTAATGCATAATTGCCTCCGCGAGTGTGAGCAGCTTTGGACTGAAGAATAAAAGAGTGGTTGGTGGTTCTGTTACCAACCTAGGTATGGTGAATCGATAATAAAGTTGGACTTCCTTATTATTCTCTTGTGATATAAATGTGGCTATGGGAAACGGTCCGAGACTATGGGATAGTTATTTTATAATAACAAAGATAAAAGAAAAGATGTCAATTCTATTGATTATGGAAATGACTTGATAGTTGTTACTTCTTGTAATGATGGGTGCTTTCGTAAGACAGATAATTCAAGTTGGATTGTGGATTCTAGAGCTTCCTTTCATGCAACATCATGTAGAGAGCTCTTCACTACTTATAAATCAAAAAATTTGGGACTAGTGAAGATGGGAAATGGTGACACATCACGTGTTGTTGGCATAGGAGATGTGCATATGGTGACTAGTTTGGGTCACAAATTATTTTTGAAAAATGTGAGGCATTCCAAGCTTGAGGGAAAATATATTATCTTTGGGCATGTTGGATGATATTGGCCATAGTTCTCAATTTGCTAGAGGAGTATGGAAGTTATCCAAGGGACCACTTATCATTGCAAAAGGGAAAAATGTGGCAGCTTGTACCGGACAGTAGTTCGATATGTCAAGAGTGGAAGTACTCTTGATGGGTCTACTAAGCAAGTATGGCATCAACGGGATGGTCATACTGAGGTAGAAATGGAAGTCTGTAATAAGATTCTTGGTAATGATCATACTCATGATAGAAGAAAGGTTGGATGTCAAGTTGAAAGATGAAAATGAGACATTTTCTGAAACCCGAGTGGATGGGCTAGTAAAGATGTTTGAAGAAAAGTTGATCCTAAATGACGAAAAGCAAAGCTTGTAATTCTTTCCTCAAGAGGGTGGGGGAGATGTGCTAGAAGTTCCAATTAGGGGAGATAAGAGAGCTTTCTCATGGTCGAGAAGGGGAGAATTGTTGGAGATATTACTTCCCATGAGAAAATGTTCAATCACATGGGAAGTCTAGAGATACTAGAATTCGATGAGAATTTGTGGAATACGAGAAGAGACTCATTGATGAGGATTCCAATGCCTAGGAGGTAGTGTTTGGAGTTGGCTCTTCAATTCCAGAGGTACGAAGAATTCGAGTAGAATTGTGAAAGACGAGAAATATTTAGTGTTTGGCTCTTCGTTTGTATGAGGTCTTGAGTACGAGTCTTTTTTCTATATATATATAGTTGTATTGTGAGGTAAAGTGAGATACATAGCTGAATTGATAAGAGTACACAATTGAGAGTGTTGTTTTAATTGGGGATTATGAGATTCCTAGTTGGATGTATATCCTAGTTAGAGATTGTGCTTATTCCTAATTGGAGTGTCTCCCAGTTAGAGATTGTGAGTTGTTTTAATTTGGAGTGTGTCCCAGTTAGAGATTGTGAGTTGTTTTCAATTGGAGAGTGTGTCAGGATTGCAGAATGTGAGAGTGATTTGTGTACTTATTATTGGTAATAGTGGATGGTTTGTGGTTTCTCTTATATTTTGAGGTTCCACATTAAATTATTGTGTATTTATTGATTCTTGTTCGTTACTTGTCAAAGCATATCAAGGAATTTTAGAGTTTTTGTATTAAAATCCGAACAAGATGATACTACTCCCCAATGACATCCACCAAGCAAACTCCCCTTAAATCATCAGGTGGAACCCATAAAGGAGCAACCACAATCGGCGTAGGCAAACTTGGGCTTTAATACCACTGTTAGGCCCTTTAGGCCCCCAAAAGGAACTTGCAATAGGTGTCATGGGCCTCTCTTAATCCAAAAGATAGGTCAGGGAATAAGGCTTTCCCATTAACCTATATACAAGTCACTAACACCCTCTACGACCGATGTGGGATAAACCCAACAATGCCGATCAAGATACACAAGTGCAACTAGAAAATGATCCTGTTGTTGGTACCGGCAAACAGTAGCCTCCCAAGTGGTGGTGCCAATCAAGATACACAAGTGCAACTAGAAAATGATCCTGTTGTTGGCACTGGCAATCGGCAGCCTCCCAGGTGATGGTGCCTATCAAAATCAGGAAGTACAAACGTGACGGAGTTGGTGGTCATCGGCAGCACGACTGCGATTGGCCAAAAAACATCTCAAATGAAGGCAGGAAGTCAGATTATCACTAGACATTTTTGGCAATGCTAGCAGCAACTCCAGGCATGATGGCTGGTGATGGTCACACATAGTTAATAGCTGGTGGTGGGGGGAGTTGATCAACACCGGTGACACGGTCTAAGGTGGATCAAAGGCAACAGAAGATGGCCAAAAAGTCAGACGATTGCTGTGGAAAATCAATCTTTGGAGAGAATTTCCAACGAGATTCCAGTGAGCTCCGACAGCAGAAAACTTCCAAGAGTGGCGCGATCAATAGTCGACCATGCCGGTTAGACATCGACGATGGCATAGCAATCAAAGAGTTGCCAAAGCAGCGGAAGTGGTGGCAACAAAGCTTTCAAGGATGCCGATGGATGTTGAAAATGACATATCGCTATTGGGACAACAAGTGGAATGGACCCCATATATTACATACCTTGTTGAAATGCTCCAACGAGAAACTGACACAGAGCCAAAAGATTATATAAATGGGAATCAAGGTCAAATCGGTTCGAAACTATATAAATGTGAAAAAATTTAAATGTGTAACAAGAGTAAAAATGATCACAATCAAAGGAATACATCTGAATTCCCCATGCATGCAATGCCAAACCCTAAAAACCACCCATACAAGCTAAACAAGTCAACGACCCTAGTCTAACCTTAGGAAAATGTTCGGACATGGGATTGTTGCCCCCGCAGTTTAGTCCTTGTTTCGTGTTGAGTTAGATAGGTTCGGTAGGACCAAAGGCACCCTTGTCGCGCAAAGAAATCTTGCGAGTAAAAAGAATAAAATGTGATTGCAAGGCATAAACACCCAAGTTTTTTACATGGTTCCTTAAGGTTCAACTTGAATCCCTAAGTCAGTCCATGATGTTTTGATAACCATGAACTCACTATTTCTTCTCCGATTTTACACTTTACACAAAATAGTGAACTGTGCTACCTTTTGAATTGATCCGCCTTTAATAACTTCAACTCCAATGCCCTGGTTTGTCCCTTTTCTGTCTTCAAATCTTCAAAAATGGTGGGGTAGCAAGTCTTTCCTTGATCCAAGGTCTAGAAAGCCTTCAAATGATTTTCGGAATAATAATAGACTGAACCAGATGATTTCGGGTTGGTTCAGAGCTAAAAATGTTGGATAGGTCCGGGTGGCATGCACGGGCTTGCTTTTCTCTCTGCTTGTGCCGGTCTACGAGTGGCGTTCAGTGCACCACCTCCAATCCAGGTCACAGACATAGTCTGGCTTCGTGGTCAAGGACCGGGTCAGTTCGGATTTGATCAGATCGTGGGGCAGCAGGTGTGGTCACAGACATAGCAGAACAAGTGGACTCAGTCCACTAAGTGGGCCCAATAGACCCGCTTAGGTGGTGGTGCAACGGCGGTTATGGTGGCTCTGGTGACAACGTTTCTGGCAGCTGAGGCTGGTGGCAATCACCCAAAACTGTTTTTCTACAACCGGTGAGGTGATTTGAGATGGTATGACGGTCGGTGACGGCGGCGGTTGGCGACTGTGGCGGTGTAAAGTTCTGGCGGAATTGGATTCTAGCCAAGCCTTTATCAAGGTTTTCTGGCGATGGTGGCAGTCGAATGCAGAGGGGCTCGATTTGGGTTTGTATCGGGAGACAAGGGAGACCTATTGACAATGGCTTCTTGTCCTTTGGTGGTGGTGATCGGCGGGACAAAATCCAAGAAGTTGGCCGCTTGCTTCTATCACGCTGCTCTGGCGACGCTCTTTTGGGTGGTTTCCCGGTGATGACAGGCTTCTCTAGTCATGGATCTCTGATGGGTTTGTTCCCAGCTCTAATTAGAGGCCAGTAGAACTGTTGATGTGGCCAGAGACGACCTAGGATGGCCAGACAGAGGACTCAAAGTTGACTGTTTGTTGCTGTTTTTTGCTTCGTTGCTCTAGCAGGAGTTTTCTGGCCTATTTCCTAGTGACAGAGGGCTTCCCCGGCAGGGTGGAAAGACACTGGTTCACAGAGGGATGTTCAGACTACAATCTTGTCATCCAGCTCGGTTTGTAATGGTGTTGGTTGGCCGGTGGCAGGCTCCAAAGTCGGCCTCTTTTACCTATTTCCTCCTCTGATCGCGTGCTTCACGGCAAGGTTCCGGTGAATTCAGCCTTCTCTAGTAGTGGATCTCGGCTATTTTGTGTCGGCGGTGTTGAGGAGAGTCTACTAGAAGCGGCGGTGTGGCTGGCGGCAGCCTGGGTTGGTCGAGCGAAGGGTCCAAACTTCAATTGAAATAACCTGTAAAATAGTAACGAAAACCCTTTCGTGATTGTTTCTCTGGCCACGACAAGGCTCTCCTATAGTGGTGGTCAGCCAGATGATGTTGGGGACACTTCAAGCTATGCACTAGTGGACTAGGGGGTCGCCGAATGTGCTACTCCAGCAAGGGGCACCTCCCCTTCTTCCTCTTTTCTTTTCTGCTTCTTCTTTCTTCTCTTTCTTCAATGAAACGAGCCCCCATTTCTCCATCATAGCGGTGTGTTTATATAGAGTTTTCGAACTCTTACTTCCCCTCACGGTTCCACGTGTCATGGCTAGGAATCAGAGTTGCCTCAACTTTTTCCTCCTTCCTTCACCAAATTTCCTCTAGCAATCTTGCACCCAACATAGACTGAATCAACCTCTTATCTTCATCTTATCTCCTCCCCGTCTTGTGAAGCTGCTAGGACCAAGTCATCGAGAATAAGAGAAGGAGGTGTATATGGGTAATCGGACTCAGACAGGGGCAAATATGTTCATGTTTGTGCCCGTTCAGAAAATAAATAAATCAGTTCAAAACTCTAAAAAAACTGAAAAATTCAAAGAGGTTTAACAAGAGTAAAAATGATCACAATCAAAGGAGTACATCTGAGTTCCCCATGCATGCAATGCCAAACCCTAAAAACCACCCATGCAAGCTAAACAAGTCAACGACCCTAGCCTAACCTTAGGAAAATAAATAACACATATAACCCATAACACACCATGTATGACCAGCCCTCCATGTTCCACATACACTTCAAATCGGTTCACACAACCATGAAGTAGCCCGAACACAGGTAAACAGATACCAAAAGCCCGAAACCACAGGTTCGGGTTTTACAGAAGATACTATTTATTAGGCTAATTTGGATCCGGTAAACTTCACATGCCTCTTTTAATCAAAAAGATAGCTCAAGAAATAAGGATTCACGTCAATTGGCCTCCCAAAAAACTTATGTAGAAGAACCCCAACGGGAAGCTCACTTCAAGGCTGATTTGACCAATCCTTGCTTTCTCACTCTCTATCTCACCTCATCCAATGCTCAACTCATCCAATATGTTCACCTCCTCGGCATCATCCTTCAACATGAACCCGTACAAATTGTGAAATTATATGGTGCCAAGTTGCCATTAAATTTTTGGCATGTTGTTGTCGGTGATGCTTTACTTTAGGATCTGCAAGTCATGAAATATGTCTAGTACTTCTGCCCCTAAAGCAAGGCTCCAAAAGGTTGAGCGAAAAGCAGTTGGGAAAGATGGGAGTGTGGACCTAAAGTGGCAAGGGAAAAGACTTAGGAGTCATGGCCACAAACATACACCATTAAAAAGGTGTCTTTGTGATGGTGAGCTTGTGGTGGAGGTGGAAGAGGCAGTCGGCGTCCAAAATGGTTTTCATTAATCTAATGGAAAAGAAAACATATACCAAGGTCAATGTAGTGGCTAATCTTTTATGAACCATTAGGGGTAGAAAATGACTTATGTGACTGTGGGTATTAGAAAGGTCATATTTAGAAGCCTCAGGCGCTGGAGCAGGATATGGTTCATAGTATTTCTTACATTTATTATATATCTTAATCAGGATACTTTTGCAAATTGGAGACTTGTCTTTGTTCATACCAGTTTTGTTCATATCTTGTACCCCCTATAAAAATTCATGAGTTAAGAAATTGAACAGAGAGCTGGACTCTCCTTTGATATATTTATTGTCAAAATAAAAAATATCTTGTAAGGCCCACTACTGTACAAAGATATGTTCAAAGACTAAGTTTTTTACATCTTTTTCTAATGTATATTTTACAGCCTTACAATCAGTGCGTAGAAAAAAATTTCGTGCAGAAGATCATCTTGAAACTTTAAGATGTAATTAACGATACTTAGCATTTCTTTCTTAAGTGTAAAATATTTCAGTTGGGTAGGTTTCCATAAACATGAATAGTATCTAATTATTTTATCTTTATTATCAATGTTTTGCTTTAATATGCCTCCATATCCTAATTCACATGTATCCATTTCAACAATCTTTAATGTATTAGGATATGGTAAACTTAAGCAAGGAATACATTTTATTTTTTGCTTTATATTTTGGATTGCTCTTGTATGAGCATCAATCCAAGGTGGATGGTTTTTCTTTAACCTTTGCCACAATAATTTGCAATCTTTAGGAAAATCTTTATAAAATTTAGAGACAATTCAAACTTCCTAGAAATCTTTATAATTATTTTTATCCTTTAATTCATAAAGGCATTTATTTAAAAAAATTTGACAACTCTTTGAATTAGAGGGATATATCCTGTTTCAACATCATGCCCTAAATATATTATTTTTGTTTGAACTAAATTCATTTTCTTTTTTGATAAAACAATGCCATTAATTTTAGCAATCTCATGAAATTGTGCTAGGTATTTGAAGTGTTGTTCAATGCTATTGCTATAAATTAACACATCATCAATACAAATAATCATTAAGCGGATATAAGGACTGAAAATATCATTCATAATTTTTCCAAATTCAGAAGGGGCATTTTTTAAACTGAAAGGCATAATGTTCCATTCAAATTGTCTAAGTGGAATGTTAAAAGATGCTTTATTTCTATGCTTCTTTGCAATTTGAATTTGTCAAAATCCTAATTTTAAATCAAATTTACTAAAGATTTTTGTTTCATATCGTCTTTTGAATAGGTCTTTTTTTATTTGGGATATGATATATCATCCATTGGAGAACTTTATTTAACTGTTTTTAATTCATAACTAGCCTAGGGGCTCCTTGTTCAATTCCTGATGCCTTGTATGAATAGAACGTTGAACATGACCAAGGGGACTTGCTGGATCTAATTAACTTCTTTTTTTAATAGATCTTGTATTTCAATTTGATAATAAGTTACTAGTTCTTTATTCATTTAAATAGGTCTAGCTTTTGTAGAAATTTGATTTTCATGGAAAGTTTTTGCATGTGGAAGGGAGACCTCATGTTTTTTCTTTCCCAGAAAGCAGAAGAGAGACCATTATATAATTCTTCTTCAAATAATTTTTTAAATAGTCTAATCTTTTGTTAATTTTCTGGTTTTTCTAAATTCTTCTTAATATTAAGAATCTATTTTTCCTCTCTAAGAAATTAATATGAGCTACTTTAATAAGAGATTTTTTTAAGTGAGGAAATTAATGTTTTCTTTTAGAGAATTCTAATTTAAATGTTATATTTTTCCCTCTTAGATTTATATGAATCCTTCCATCATCTATTGTAAAAGGTTCAATTAGGGTTGTACAGGGATATCCTAAAATGACTTTCATACTAGTATCTTGTACCAAGATAAATGTCATGTACATAGAAACTTGTTCGATACATACTATAGCAGTAGATAACTTGTATTTTATCTTTAGCTTTCGATCATGTGTTGTGGACAAGGCTTGGGTAGGTTTTCCATAATATCTTGTAGGAATTAATCCTTCATGCATTATATTTCTATCAGCTCCTCCTTTATCCACTATGGCTAATGTTTCTAACGTAAATTCTTGATTAACAATTATTTGTATATTTATCATAGATCTTTGCGAAATAGTTTGTTCAATAATACTTAGATATTCATTGGTATTTTCATCTTTTTTAGAGGATACTCCTATATGGAATTCAGAATCCCCTAAGATTTGTCAAGTTCTATAAATTTTTTAATTCTATTTATTTTTCTAAATTACCTAATTCTAGTACTTCTACTCATCTTTTTAATTGTACCAATTCAGTTTTGAGTTGATTAATCTCTGTTCTTAAATCTTGTATTGTCCACGATTTTTCTTATTTCATTCTATGTAATGCTTTTGTCATAGTATATGCAGGAGTTACTACTGTGGATTCAATTTCATGTTTAGGTTTCTTTTGTTTACTAGCTTCTAAAGCTTTTTCTATCATTTTTCTGTGTTGATCTTTATCTCAGACAAAGTCTATTAAGTCCAGAAGGATCAATTTTTGGGCCGTGATCACATTAATACTGGAATCCATTGCTATTCATTATAGCCTTATAATGATCAAAATGACATTCTTGATCAGTATCATCATTAGATAATAAATCTAAAAGTCTTTGTTTTTCATCATTAGATTGGGTAAAATACTTATTTTCCTTTGGTACCTTACAATGGTTTCTAGTATGATCCTTTTTTTCTGCAAGTCCAACAAACTAATGGTTTTCAACTAGATTTAATAATTTTCCTTTGGTAAGTTTTAGATTTTTTGTGGGAGTTTTGCCTTTTGAGTAGCTTTGGTTTTAAACCTTCCTTTCCCTCTTAAAAAAGGTTTTATATTTGGTTGGGTAGAGGTAGTAGGAATGGGATTACGAAAACTACCAAGTTAATTACAAAATTGTCCCAACTCTTTTTTACCTATAAGATGTTTATTTAGTTGATTTTTAAGGGTTAAATCATTACAGAAGGATAATCCTTCAGGAACAACATCATTAAATAATTTTCCAAAGGTAAAAGTAGTATAAGGAATGATTCCATTGTATTGACTACGGAGTCAATTTCTTACTCCTTTAGCAGAGAGTGGCAGTAATCCAACCAGAAAACTTTTTTCCCTAAATCTAAAAGACAATCATCTCTTTAATATAATAGGAATATGAAAGTATCTTTATACCATCTAAAATAAGTCAAGGATGGACATTTTAGATTCATGATGAGTTCTTGACTTCTTTTTTTAAAGCATGGGTGTCGTCCAAAAAATAATGTAAGATTGTGGTACTTAAGGTATATACAACATCCTCACGTGGTTGTCGTGTATTTAATTCAATTTTAGCTGCACTAAAGATTTTAGCCTTATGTAAGGGGGTAATGTAATGATCCCACCAACCTTTAATTGTCCAAAAAATCTAGCAGTAATGAATTCTGCAATTTGTAGATCAATATTTTTAGTGGTTTGGCATATAGTGGAATACATTAGCATCATAGTAATTATTTGATATTCAGATTTCCCATCAATATTTCATTCATAAATGGACTTACTACCATAAGATAGTGGTGAGTTTATAGCATTTTCTTCGAATAATATAGAAGGTGGTGTTGGCCTAGTATAATAATGTTTACCAGTTTGAAGGGTTTGATTAACTGGAGGTTTAGCAACTACCAACCTGTCATCATGAAATTGATTAGTATTTCTTTTACAACTGATTCTTCATTAATAGCTTTAATTGAATCATATATTTTAAGAGATCCTAGCTTCTTGGTTAATTTTTCTAGAAAATCCTCATTTAGAGGGGTAGTAGTGTTGAAACATTTGGATTATGTAGTTAGTGGTTTTATTAATACTGATTTAACATCATGTAACACCCCGATTTTGGTTCACCAATGAACTGGATCATAAATATTACGATTGAGTCAAGTCATGTTTAATATTGTTGGTCAGTAAGACTCAATCGATAAAATAGATCAAAATAACCCTTTCAGTGTCATGAGAATGGAAGACATTGTCAAATAAGCATCAAAACACATCAAATATAAATAAATGCAAGAAAGTAAATATTGTGTTGAGCTCAAGTGTGTGTAGCGTTTATCTTTCCTCCCACCAAAGTCGACTCAGGATTTGTATGACCTACATATATTATATGAAAAATGTTAGTAAGGAGTGTTACTAGTCCAAAAAATAACTAATACTAGCTGGCAAATGGGCATTCTATTACCTACAAAAACTTCTGAAACTTTAAGATTGCCTCACACTGGGCGGTAAGCAAACATACTTAAGCAATTGCGGGCTCGCATGCACAGCTCATAATCATATTCATACATACATACAATGCTTACGCCCTCACACTTTCTATATCACCCGCCACGGTACTCGAGTGGCAAAAGGAACAATTAAATATCATAGTCATACAATACAAACATACATAATTAAATATAAATAAACAATAACATACATATAACGAACAAATAAATGAATAAATAAATAACTATATATATATACACAATTTAGTACACTTAATATGAATAATATTCATAAGTAAATATAATGTTAATAATAACAAATAATCATATAAACATTCATCATATATGATAAACATATAAATAAAAATAAATAAATAATAATGAATAACTAATTAATTAATTAATTAAAACAATAAATAAAGAAAAATTATCATAACATCCAATCATGCTAAATCATGTGAATATCTCAAATAACCAAAAACAGTTGAGAAACGGCTAAAAACGAGCTGAATTAGACTAAACCAAGTTGAACTAGACCAAACCGAAAATGCTAAACCAACTCAGTCTAGGATAATTGAAAAACTGAGCTGGGTTACTAGGTGGACATGAAGTGGACATGACTCGGGCTCGGACTGGCGGACTCGACATGGCCAGGTGGATGCGATCGTGGGAAGGTGGACGCGGGCACGACCAGACGGGTAAACTAGCCAACCAAGGGCGGCGTTGCCCACTGCCAGAATACAGCCACGACGGCGAGGCAAAGACTGTCGTCGGTCACGATCGAAAAAGGGGAGGACAGGGAACGTAATGGAGGTGATGACCGATGGAGTCCAGCGGCTGGTCAGCTGGAAAGGGGGCAGATCATCGCCGACGGTGGCGATCTCGCCACGGTGGTGGTCATGGGTGGCCTCAAAAGTGGATCTTGGGAAGGGGAAGCCGTTGGGATGGTCGGCTTCCTTGAAGGACACTCGTCGGAGCAGGAAAATGGCCTGAAATGGTGGCTGTGGTGGCGGAAAATGAGTCTAAAAACACCGTCGCCGACGACTATTGCAGCTGCTCTGGTGGTGATGATGGGTACGGACTGGTTCACTAATGTAAAACTCTGACTCGAGTCACGGGTTTTACAACCTTCCCTCCTGAGAAAAATTTCATCCTCGAAATTTTAACCAAGGAAGTTCCAAACTCATCGATAATCTGAAAAAAGAAATCTCTACTAATGTACCTGGTTGTGAAGCTGGTTGCTTGAATATCTATGGGTATCACTTCTTCATCTCATCCTTGTGTTCCCATGTAGATTCTTCAACTCCTCTTCGAGTCCACTACACTCGTACTAGGAGAACTTATTTTCTTCGGACGATCTTCACTCTGTGATCAACAATTTGAACTGCATCTTCTAGATACGCCAGGTCTGGTTGTAGAACTATCTCTCTGAAACTAACAACGTGAGAGTTGTCTGCATGATATTTCTTTAGCATTGACACATGGAAGACATTATGCGCAGCTGATACGTGAGGTGGCAATGCTAGCCTGTAAGCCACTGCTCCAATGAGCTCGATCACATCAAACAATCCAATATATTGCGGAACTAAGTTTCCCTCGCATCCTGAATCTCATGTTTCCCTTAATCGAAGAGACCTTCAAGAGAATGTGATCTCCTAACACGAAATGAACCTCACTCTGCACTGATCAGCATAACTTTTCTGCCTATCCTAAGCTGACCTCATCCTCTTCCTAATCCGCATTACTACTTCTTGTGTCTACTCAATCATCTCTAGCCCAACTACTACTGGCTCGCTGCCCTATAGCCAACACACTGGGGATCGACATGGTCTGCCGTATAGTGCCTCGAATGGTGTCATTCCTATCATTGCTTGATAGCTGTTGTTGTAGGAGAACTCCACTTGCGATAAGTGCTCTTCCCAACTTCCTCCGAAATCCAAAATGCGTGCTCAGAGCAAATCTTCTAGGATCAGTATGGTTCTTTCAGTCTGCTCATCTATGTGAGGGTGAAAGATTATGCTGAATCTCAATTTAGTGCCCATAGTTGCCTGAAAAGCTTTCCAAAATTTATACGTGAACCTCAGATCCCTGTCTGATATGATCTCCCATGGCAATCCATGTAGCTTGATCTCAATACAACGTGGCCAAATTGGTCAGTGGATAATCCATTTTGAATGGTATGAAATGTGCACTCTTTGTGAGTTAATCTACTATGACCCATATTGCACCCTTTAGAAGGCGGGTCCTAGGCAAACCGACTACAAAGTAATAGGCTATGTTCTCCCCCTTCCACTCAAGGGTTTCCAATGGCTATAGCATTCCACCTAGGCGTATGTGTTTGGCTTTCACTTGCTGGCACACCAAACATCTTGCATCTCTGTATATTACAAAATCCTCATGTCCCTCGGGCAATGTGAGGATAGGCATCAAAGTCAATCTCTCCTTCAACGTCCTAAAACTCTGCTTACATTCCTCCGTCCACTTGAACCATTCTTCCTTCTTAGTTAGCTGTGTAAGAGGGCCTATTATAGAAGAGAAACCCTGAATAAACCGTTTGTAGTACCCAACTTGGCCTAGGAAACTCCAAACCTCCGTAGGTGTCTTCAGCTGTTCCCACTATACAATTGCTTCTATCTTAGCTGGGTCTACTGAGATGCCTGATGCTGAGATGATATGGCCAAGAAAGTTCACCTCTGACAACCAAAAACTACACTTCAAAAACTTCTCATACAACCTATGCTCACTTAGTGTCTCCAACACTATCTTCAGATGCTGCTCATGCTCTTCCCTCGATGAAGAGTAGACCAGTATGTCGTCCACAAAAACGATCACAAACTGATACAAATATAGACTAAACACTTTGTTCATCAAGTCCATAAATGCTACTGGAGCATTGGTCAATCCAAAAGGCATGACCAAAAACTCGTAGTGTTCATATCTAGTCCTGAATGCAGTCTTCGGAATGTCTTCTACTCTAATCTTCAACTGGTAGTATCTTGACCTCAAATCAATCTTCAAGAAGACGACTGTATCAAATAGGTCATCAATACGGGAAGAGGGTATCTATTCTTAATAGTCGCATGGCTTAGCATCCTATAATCAATGTATAAACACATGTTTCCATCCTTCTTCCTAACAAATAACACTGGTGCACCCCATGGGGAAACACTCGGTCTAATGAATCCTTGATCCAATAGTGTCTGTAACTGTTCCTTGAGCTCAAGAGGTGCCATCTTATATGGAGATCTAGAAATTGGTGTTGTTCTAGGCATCAGTTCAATGGCAAGGTCTATGTCTCTGTCTGGCGGCAATGCAGTAATCTCCTTTGGGGATACGTCAGTGAATTCTTTGACCACTCGAATCTCTTCAATGCTCGGCTTGTCCCTTGAACCACACTTCTTAACCAAAACTAACGTTGTCATTATTAGTTCACTGCCTCTATCTAGTTGTCTCACTGTATTCTGATAGGATATCCATCCTTATTCTCTATCTTTGCCCTGACCTTGGAAGATAAAGTGGTGTCTTCCATAGCGGAAAGTTACCATCTTTCTTTGGCAATCTATCAATGCTCCTTGCTTGGACATCTAGTTCATCCCAAATATCACATCAAATTCTTGTAGCTTGAACAACATCAAATCAGCTACAAGTTGTCGTTGTTGAAACTCAACAGGGATATTACACAACACACTCGCCAATAGCTATCACACTACCGGCGAGAGTGGACACTAATAGTGAATGTCCTAACTCTTCTATCTTACATCCAATTCTACTTGTGTGCATGTACGAAATAAGTGAATGCGAGCAGCCAAAATCAAATAAGACTCATGCAGGTACAAAGCTTACTAAAAGTGTATTTGTCATGATTGTCGAATCCACAAGTGCCTCAACCACAATGGCTGCATACATCCTCATTAGTTGTTGTTGTGCTGGGGCAAGAGGTACTGCTCGTGGTACAACCTGATTCTAAGCTATTGGTGTCTGTTGCCTACCCCTCTGCTGTCTAACATGCCCTGTAGCCATGTACCCTCTCTGGTTCTGTCCCCTCTACTACTGTCTTGGTGGTTATTGGTCTCTGCCTCTTTGGCCTTGACCTTGGCCCTGTTGGCCTCTTTGCTAGAGAGCTGGGAGTGCGAGTCTCTATGGAGGTGCTGGGAGCATCACCAGTTGGGTCTGGCCAATTGGACAAGTTGCGGCTTTATGCCCTGGTTGACTGCAACTATAACATACCCTAGTGCCTACTCTATAATCTGCGGCTCGATGTCCTTACTGACCACAACTATAACAAATATTCGTGCCTACTCTGCATTCACCCCTATGATGGCATTGGTAACTCTGACAAAAGGTGCTCTGTAGCCCTGGACTTGGCCATCCATAGCTCTCATGGCAACTAGTGCATCTGTTTGACGTCTCTATTGTGCTCCTTGCTCTGGCTGATATGGTCTAGGGTGTTGCTACTTCTAGTCAAAATCTCGGAGAGGTCTAGCAGCTATAACTCATTCTACCTCGCCTAAAGCTCTCACAATATCACCAAAGGTAGCAAACTTCCTATCGAAATAGGCCATCCTGATCTCATGATGGAGACCTTCATAAAATTGTTCTATCCTTCATCCTTTAGTGGGGACCAAATCTGGTGCAAATCTCACCAGAGCTCTAAACCTAGTCTCGTATTGCACCACCGTCATAGGTCCTTGCCTCAAGGTCTAGAATTCCCACTCCTTCCTCTTCCTGATATTTGGCAGAAAGTACTTTCCATCAAATTCAGCTTTGAATTCCTCCCAAGTAATGTCCTGGGGTTGACGGTGAGCAAATGTGGAATTCTTCACTGAATCCCACCATACTCTAGCTTCATCTTGGAATGCCCCTGTAATGATGTGTACTCTATGCTCCATCGAGCATCCCATACTACCAAACACTTCTATGGCCGATGATATCCACAAGAATGCCTCTTCTACATCCAACTTCCCAAAGAAAGGTCATCCACCATTCTTCACAAACCTTTTGTACTGCCCAAGCTCCAAATTCCTTACATCTACTGATCTATTCGATCCTTCTCTTACCTCATACTTTATAAACAGTGGTCCTATACCTACTGGTGCACTGTCACATCCTGCAGCTCCACTTCCACATGCAGTCTACCCGCTACTTGCTAGAGCAGGTCCACTAACATCCAATCTCATTCTCCCCTGAAATGGGTCAATTAGAGGAGTCATTGTTGGAGTATCCCTCTATTGCAATGGTGAAGGAGGAGGCGGTGGCAGAGGGCCCATGGGAACTGCTAGCTCTCGTCATGCATCTTCACGGATTGCTGGTCTCTTCTCAGCTCTGGCTATCAAAAGAGCTATCTACCTGAGCTCTCTCCTGAATTCCTCTTGGTTTTGCTACATCTATATTTGAACTTCAGCTAACCTGGCAATCGCTGCATCCCTCTCTTATCGACTACATCTACTATGGTAATTGACACGACGACTGTCACGAAGACTGTCTCGCTAACGACTCTCACTATGTCATTGACTAATTAAAACTAGCACACTAACCCCTTCTGGTGGCACTATGGTCCTCGGTTGACTAGAGCCTGTGTCACTGTGACCATGTTGGGACTCTCCTGTCTCGACAATAGAGGGGATGGGGCCTTGATTTGTATCCTACAAGTTTGGTTCACCACCCTCGTGGTATTCCCTACTCTAATCTGATCACCTTAGCACACCACAGTTTGATAAGAAAATCAGCAAACCAAAAACATTAAGATAGAAAAATATCTGTCGATAGCTCAAAGCAGCTTTCGCACACATGTAACTTGTAATGCATCTACCATCTTAATCAATCAAGAGTTAGCTCTGATACCACTTCTATAACACCCCGTTTTAGTTCACCCATGAACCGACCCGAAAATGTCACCGGCAACCGAACCGTTCACTAATCTACCTGATTCAATTAAACAGACCTGGATCTACCCTCAGCGTATCAAGATGGTGATGTTGCATGCAAGGCATGGATGAGATGTTTGGGTTCTAACGTTGTACTATGTGCATGCTACCCTCAGCGTATCAAGATGGTGATGGTGATGTTGCATGCAAGGCATGGATGAGATGTTTGGGTTCTAACGTTGTACTACGGGCATGCCATGATATGCAAACAAGAACACAAACAAACCAAAGGGATAGAAGTTTAAAAGAAAGATCTATTTTGAAAATGAAACGAATAGAGTATCCCCTAAAAGTGCAATAGGGGCCACCCTGTCTACGACAACACTATATATATTATAGCAATAAATATCAGAAACACAATCCAAACATGACATGTTTTTCACATTGTAGTTATCCTCACTCCATAGTTCACCTGTTCCTTTCTATTTTCTATTCAAATTCACATACAAAACATTTATAGTAATCTCACATAGTATCATTTAAATTTCATAAACTACACATTTCAATGCACATATCACCATTACATACACTCGGTAGGTACATGTGTGCGTGATTTCAGTGCTGCTCCTTTGCAGTCCCGACAGCGTTTATTTCACGCAGTTCCCACCTACATATATAATAAAAAGACATTAGTAATGACTGTCACCAATCCAAAAATAACTAATAACAAACTGACACTGGAAAGCTAACCCTCCTGTTGAATAAAAACCTCATATACTTCATCAAGAACTCTCAAAAGGGCAATAATAGGAGGCGTCGACCTTAGGCAGTAGCATCCCCTTTCCATATCATTCTCTTTCTTTGGCCATTTAAACTATCCCTTTGTGTGGGAAAATCATTCTCTTTCCTCTCAGCTCTCTACATCCTCTGTATTACTCTAGCCATGAGTACAGAGGCCGAGTACTCTCAAGCATGTGCGTTCAGTACCATTTTACGTCACAAGTCTAGACATGCACTGTACAGCAGTACCCATAAACCTCCTCACTTCTCCGGGTTTGAGGAACTCAAAGGTGGAGTTATCAGGATCCCTCAGGAATGGACTAGACGTTCAACAGTTCCAAAGCCCGCTTTGACAAACACACGCCCTACCTCAAGACGTGGCCGTCGATTTCCCTTGTCTCACATCTCACTGAAAATGTAAAAACTATATATACATAGGCTTGGGTAGGGATTTTAATATAATAGGCCCAAAGGCATCGTGAGCTAGATCTGAGTTTCAAAAACGATCTCGAGGGATCTCATCCTCGATGGTTATTAATCCAAAAAATATGATCGGCTAAATGGCCTATGTGGAGTGGGATACGATAAATCCACCACTCGACACGTCCTCTTTCTTATTCTAAACAAAACTCAATAAAATTAGATAATTAATGGGCAGCGAGTCCTAAATGGACCTGGTAGAAGCTCCAATCGTGCCCACACGCCTAGGCGGCAAGCTCCTACTCGGTACCTACATATCAAGGTAGAAGCTAATGCCTGCTAATTGAATGATGCATCAACTCAACATGAACATCACACTCACAACACAATCACCATCCATCACAATCAACAATCATCAATGTGAAAATAAGTCTAACTCATCCTATTCATACCAATTTTATTATGTTTTTTCTAAGTTACGTTGTAGTCGATTAGCATGCAAATCATCACTTCATTCACCTAATTACTTTTTTATTACATTGTAGTCAGATTTAATTTACCTAATTAGATCACTAACATCCATTCACTATCAAGCAAAACATACAAAACATCACTTCATTCACAATCAGACATTCATCATATCGAACAATCAATCCTAGCATGTTGTGCTAATAATTATTAATTTTAAATAATTAAATCATAGGTAATTATACCTCTCATTGTCGGCAATCAACGACGGCTAGGATTTTGTCGCGCATCTGGAGATCGAATTTGGCGCTAGGCAGCGCCTGAAGTTCGATCAGGTTCGACTAGGTGAGTTCGGCGGAAGATCCAGCAAATTCCATCAAATCCAGTTTTTCAGCGATTCTTGGTGGTTTTCCGGCTGGTTTCGATGGTTTTCCGGCAGCTTTCTGACAACAGTTGCCAGCAATGGCTACTGGCAGGATAGTGGTGGAATGGGGGTACCATTGACAATGGCTCGGTGAGCCCGACGTGTATACGACATCGATGAGGTCGATAGAGGCAGTAGCTCGACGGAAAAAAGGGCAAAACAGGGGTGGTCGGTGATGGGTGGCGAAATCCGGCCAGGATGGGCGGCGCTGGGCTTAGCTCCGGTAGGGGAAGGTTTCAAAAGGGTCGAAGACGTCAAGGTAACCACTAGATGGCGGCGATGACGATTGCCAGTGGCGGGATTGGCAACGGAAGTGCGGTGCTAGGGAGTAGCAATCCAACATCGTGGAGGCCTAACGGCGACCGAGGGTGCTCGGGCTAGCACGGCGATGGCACAACGGTGCTTGGTGGCATCAATCAGCAACGGGGTGGCGTCGACAACGTTCACAGGGGCGGCTGCGAGGGTTTTGGGGGTGAAGAAGAGAAGTGTCGAGAGGGAGAAGAAATAGTTTGATGGCAAACTCATATATAAAACTTGACTCGACTACAACTTGTGTCAAAAATAATAACTAACTCATAATAAATCCGTTAAAAAATCCAAAAAATAGGGGAAAATCTCATAAAATATATTATACACCATAACACCATAATGACATGTTCTATAACTAACAACCTACCAAAATTGCCCTATATCGTGTCCTAATGCGTTATTCGGCCTAAAAATAATTCTACGATCACATGCATAAAAATATATATATTACATACTTTCATATACTCTGATAACTCATTTCTCAACATCTTTCCGACATCATCATCATATATTTAGGTACACCTGACCCTCATCGCTCATAACTCACGGCTGCATTGACTCAGCAAGCGGTTCATGAAACTGACTCGACTCAACTCAAACTAACAGTTAAACCGATTAGTTCGCTAATGTAAAACTCTGGCTCGAGTCACGGGTTTTACGGAACCAATCGAGGGGAAGAAGGGAAGCTTGAAGTTCTATAAAAACGTGTCGTAAGAGTAGAGGATGTGGTTCGTGGTTATCAAGTCGCCTTCAATTGACTTAGTGATTTGTGTTACCCTGTGGACCCACGTAAAAAATTCTTCGTGTGTTTTCCTCGCTTGCGGGTCTAATTTTTATTTAATTTTTGCCCTGACTGTATTTTTCATGGCAAGGGCCTCTTGATCTCACTGAACCCTCAATTCAACTCAACTCAGTGCAAGACTAATTCCACGCCCAAAGAATGAATATATATATATATATATATATATATGTATATAGACACACACGTTCACTATAATGTGCTATGCAAGCAACCCGTTCATCAATTTGATTCTATCAATCTTAAATTCATTAAAATTAAAATTGACCTTAAAATAACACTATTCTAAGTCATTTACACAAGAAGCATCATAATTAGTGTAAAGGAATACCGGCGCAAGCTCCTCCAAAGGCAGGAGAGGAGAAGATGGAGGAATTTAGTCAAGGAAAATATCACAACGGAGATAGAGCAAGAAGAAAAAAAAATGGTGCATTCAACCCCCCCCCCGCATTCAGAACCCATTTTCCCGACCAGCCAAGGTAACTACTGACATTTCTTGCTTACTTAGGCTGACCCATAAATATTTTGTAACTTCTCATAATTTCCTTACTTTTTACATTATCCCTTATAATTCAATCAATCCATCTCCTTGCACCACTTTCTAGAATGAGTTGGTTTCGTTCACAAACCAACCTTTGGGCTTCACTCTTAAGCCTCTTGACCAGCCAAGGTTATGCCAAGGTAGCCTGGTCAAGTTGAGTTCGACGTTCAAACTCGTCCCTAATTCTAGTTGATACTTTGCCTAACTTTTTTTTTCTATTTCATAAAAATTCCATTGCAAAACTTCGGAATCTTATAAATTTATTGTTCCCAAATCTATGAACATCATGTATTATAAAAGTCATGGTAATCATCTTACACATGAATAAACAACATTTGTTTTTTTCACAATTAAAATTGCTAGCTTTTGACTAAAATACAACAAATTAATTCAATGATCTTTTGTTAATTTTTGGTTGCTAGAGATTGCTTCTTAGGACATCTATGATCAAATTACCGGTTGGAATTAAAAATTTTGGAAATAAGGAATGGGGAAGACAAGTCTTATGAATTTGAAGTGTCTTTCAATTTGTCAATTGAACATCTCCGCAGACATGTATAAAACTAAAGTTTTAAATATCGTGCAGGTTCTTGTACTAGATTTGCAGCCTATACAAAGTAATCGGGTCAATTGGGTTGAACTCGTTTTAACCAGGTTAGAACCAATTAAACCAAATTTTGAAATTATAAATAAAATATTTTATTTTACTTTAAATTAATTTTTTGTGATCAATACACCAGATTAAGTCTCTTAATTTAATAAAACATGTTTTCGAGAAAACTTCGATTTGAAAAATCATTCATCAATTAAAAAAGAAATTATGACTAATGAGTGTCTTAATGCATAATTAACAATTCTAGAATGATAATCAAGAATAAAGGGTGTTTTTCACTTAATAACTTTGACCCTTGCATCTAGATTGGGTTGGGATCCTAGATAGATAGATCATTTTAAAAATAAAAAGAAAATGGTGGTGGCAGCTCCACCTTAAAAGAGTTTGTTGGCAAAACTAGATCTAGTCCCTCTTGGCCAGATTTGGCTAACGAAATTGTAACCTTTAAATTCTGATTTGCCATAGTGGATGGATTTGACAGTGACCAATAAAAAATTAGCTCCAATTTTTTTTAAAAAAAAAGTTTGTTTGAGTTATTTCTCTAATTAAACCAGATTTTTAAATTCAATAATAATTTTCTAACCAATTTAATGGCAGTTATGTCATTATGCACAAAAACACCATGAATCATCAATATTATATAATTTATCCCTTAATTGTGAATAATGAAAACAAGTTGACCTTTAATTGTAACTTCTTCGAATGAAAACGATATTAATGACTAAACCATTCTGGATTTAAAGATCAGGTCAACCAGTATGATATAAAACTATAAATATGACCCAATAATTGAATTATTGCATGAAATTATAATATTTAAAAATTAAGCATTCCAGTAACAACTCTTGTAATTTTAAAATTTGATTGAATTGAACTTTCTATAAATTATGTGATATTTTGTCCATTCAAACCGGTCAAACCCGTGTTTAACTTTTTCAATCACCCCTAACCCCTAAAGTAAACCAAAAGAGTCATCAAAGGCAAACTTAATCACTATTTAATTAGTCTATTTTACAACTTCAATATGATTTTCCCTAATCCATTTAGTTTGATAGTTTATAAGAGAAACAAAAAGAAAAGGAATTAAGAAAAAAATAAATTTTTAATTATTTTCTTTTATATATTTAGTTAAAAAGATAAGAAAATTTGTAAAATATCATTCTCACTTTTTTATCATTTTTTTATATTTTTTGTCAGAAGATAAGTGCAAAGAGTTTTCCATCATAATAAAAAACTTTTTTTAATATTTTCTTGTAAACCAGAAAAACACAAAAGTAATTTCTTTTTCATTCTTACAATCCAAATAGGCTGGCTCTCTTTTAGATATATTTAGATTAGCTTTAAATAGTGAGGAAATAAAAGAAAGGAAAAAGAAAAAGAATTTAATTTTCATTTTATTTTCTCTAATGTACTTGATTAGAATTAGGAAGAAATAAAAATGTGTATACTGTATAGTATCATTTTCACTTTATCTTATTTCTTTACATTTTTTGTGACAAAGTAATGGCGAAGAAGCTTTCTACTTAAACAGAGAATAGGCTTCCCTCGCAATATTTTATTTCCTACGAGTAAAAATAAGTACATTTTCTAATATTTTTTATTTAATTATTTAATTAAATATAAAAGGTACTTAAGGAGGCCACCCATTTTAATTTCCTTCTTTCTATTTGACGGATAATTACAAGATAAGACTTGGACTAAGATGAGATTAACTTCCACTAATCCCAACTAATAACCATTTTTTCGCCTTCTCAACTGTTTCACTCTCTCCCCCACCCCATGCCCGAAAATTAGGGCTTCGTCGTCAAACCCGCGTTTGCAGAGCACGCTCTCCCCCACCGGCGGCGTCGGGGGCGGTGCTGCCGCGCCGGCGGCCGAGGCGGAGGCCGGAAATGGTGTTCAAAGGTAGGTTCTTCTCGTCGAGGAAGGCGGATTCGTCCAGCACCGACGGATCCAACAGCCCCCGAACGCCGACGCTCGATTCCCCCGTGCGCTTCGACAAGAAGAAGATCAAGCAGCCCCACAAGGACGAATTCGACGGCTCCGCCTCCCCATCGCCGTCGCCGTCGTCGTCGGCCCACCGCGGCGGCGGCGGTGGCGGGGACGAGTCCGCCGGGGGCGGCGGAGGGAGCTCCGGGGCGAGGGCTGCGCTGCATCACCGGTTGCAGGCGAAGAAGAAGGAGAAGGAGATCAAGGGGAAGGATGGGCAGGGGCCGACTTTTTCGGCGGCGCCGCGGAATCGGAAGGCGGGTAAGTCGGGCGGCGGCGCCGGCGAGGCGGAGGCGGCTGTGGAGGTGCCTGCTCCGGCGATGTCCCCGGTGGTTGCTTCCGCGCTGGGGCTCCATCGGATCAAGACCAGATCCGGGCCTTTGCTGCAAGGGAGTGTCTATGGGTTCCGAGGCGAGACCGGCAAGGGATCCGCACATGGAGCAAGCAATCTCTCGAAGGGCCCCTTCGATGATGGTCCCGCACCGTCGTCGTCGTCGTTGGGGAAGAATGCTGTTGTGTGGAAGAAGGAGACGTATTGTTGTGGCAAGAAAATTGGTAAGGATAGAGGGAGCGGTTTGGTGGATAGTGTGAGCAATTCCGATAGGATGTCGGTTGACAGTGGGGGATCGAGAGGGAGAAGCCCATTTGTTCAATCTGCTGTGAAGTCGACAGGAGTTGAGGCCTCTTACCGAGGTACCAATCTGCTATGTTGTTATCAAGCACTGCTTTAGCTTTAGCTATCTGTTGAAGTTTATAGCCTGTGATATGATGATATTTCGATAATGTAAAGTTCATAGTGACGGCGAAAGGACTCATCTTGACTGATGTTGATTTAAGTCAGCAGCATTTGGAATTGTTGTCTGTGTTGCTTATTGACTTGCATGATGCTTAGCTTCTTTCATCTTTTAGTTTGACCATTTGTGCAGTTAGTTATTGGCATTTTTTCTTCTTCAATTTTTTGAAGTGGTAGACGGGTGTAACATTATCATTCATGTTCCTAGCACGAGTAAATGATTGCCGTGATAGTTGTTTTTTGTAATTCTGGGCCATACTTTTTATTTTGGTCATTTTTAAGTGTTAATCCCCATTTTTTCTGGTTTTTAAGTTTTCTATCATTCAATTTGTTTATCAGGGGTGCAACAAATTTGAAATTGGTGCAGTGATAGCTGTTGGCACACTGGTTGTCTGTGCCTATACGCGTGACTCTTTATATTTTGTGTGTGTTTTTTACTTGATCAAAACATGAAAGGTCAATTCGCAAAGAAAGTCATCACTTGTGTTTGGTAGGAGTGATGCTCTACGCCTCTACCTAAGATAGCCAAAATATAATTGTACAATGTTTGAGGTTCAGCCTTGCCAATATAATTGTTTGTAAAAGCACTCTTTTTTTATGCTAACTAAGCTTGTTATTCGTTTATAAGGTAAAAAGCTGCTATTTTAATCTTATGACAATTAGATGGTTACATGTTGCAGTTTTTAGGTTTTCATCCGTTCGTTGTCTGTGGATTGACTAAGATCTCATTCTAACTTTGTCATTAATCTGGATTGACAGTGAAGATCCATGCTCACTTGGTTTGTTTTTATGCTCAGGACAAAATGTTATGTCAAACATGTCGGAAGAATACCAAAATGCTGAAGCTCAGGACCCTCAGACACAGGTACTTGCCGTTTTCTTCTCTATGGCCAGTCTTCTTGCCTTAACTTAATTTTGATTTTTACAAGCTTGGAAAAAAATTTTATGATGAAAATTTTTGAAGGTTCATGGTTATTGTAGTTTCTAAGGTCATTTTTACAGGCTATTTATGATGGTTGTGAAACTCCGAAGGAGTCTGAGTCTCCTCGTTTCAAAGCAATAATGCGGGTTACGAGTGCTCCCAGGAAGAGATTTCCAGGTGATATTAAAAGTTTTTCACATGAGTTGGACTCAAAGGGTGTTAAACCATATCCTTTCTGGAAGCCTCGAGGATTAAGCAACTTGGAGGTAATCTGAATTTTATATTGATTTATAATCTTGATAGTGTTGTTATTTTATTTTATTTTCCTGTGTTATGGTTTCTTGTAATCTGACCATGTAGTTCTGATGGAACAATCTAGGAGGTTTTGGTACAGATTCGAGCAAAATTTGACAAGGCCAAAGAAGAAGTTGATTCAGATCTTGCTATTTTCGCCGCAGACCTTATTGGCATTCTGGAAAAGAATGTTGAAGATCATCCCAAATGGCTGGAGACTATGGAGGATTTACTAGTCCTTGCTCGACGATGTGCTGTTATGTCTTCTGGGGAGTTTTGGGTACAGTGTGAAGGCATTGTCCAAGTTTTGGATGACAAGCGCCAGGAAGTGCCAATGGGATTACTTAAACAACTTCATACGCGCATGCTTTTCATTCTTACAAGGTGTACCCGCTTAGTCCAATTTCATAAGGAGACTGGATTCGCTGATGACGAACCTCTTGTTGCACTTCGTCAGTCTATGGTCATGCACTCCGCACAGAAGCCAATTCTAGCTGTAAACAGTTCTGGTGTTCTTAAAAACATAAAAGTCGATTTGTCAAAGAAGTCCTATAGCCAGGATCAGCAAGTTTTGAGTGCCAAAAGAGAGCATCCTATTCAACAATTTACGTATGCATCACCAGCTGATACTGAAGGTGGTAAAAATATTGATTCTTCTGGGAATAGGAACCAGATGTCATCTTGGAAAAGTTCCCTTCTCCAGCAGAGAAGAATCAGAGAGACGCTTTGTCTCCAAAAGATGATTTTTTTGATGGTAAAAATATGCACCACAAGAGAGGAGGGAGCTTGGAGACTCATGCTAAGGACGCTAATTTACATACGTCTGCTGCTCTTAGACATCAGCGCCAGTCTTCTTGGGGACATTGGGGTGATCAAGAAAGTTCTTTGTATGATAATTTCATTATTTGCCGAATTTGCGAAGATGAAGTACCAACATCTCATGTGGAGGAACATTCAAGAATTTGTGCTATTGCCGATAGGTGTGATCAGAAAGGTTTAAGTGTGAATGAACGACTTATTCGAATTGCAGAAACTCTTGAGAAAATTGTTGAGTTTTCTTCCAAAGATCTGCCTAATGCAGCACTTGGAAGCCCTGATGTTGGGAAAGTTTCAAACTCTAGCATTACAGAAGAATCAGATGGTTTGTCCCCAAAACTCAGTGATTGGTCTCATCGGGGCTCTGAGGACATGCTTGATTGTTTACCCGAAGGTGATGGCTCCACATTTGTAGATGATCTGAAGGGCCTTCCAGCCATGTCCTGTCGCACCCGGTTTGGTCCAAAATCTGACCAAGGAATGGCTACATCTTCAGCAGGCAGCATGACTCCGCGGTCACCATTATTAACACCAAAGACAAGCCATATCGATTTGCTGTTGGCTGGAAAAGTATCATTTGCCGAACATGAAGACATACCACAGGTTGAACATTAATTGCATTGTTTTATTTTATTTTGTACTTTACTTCATGCTTACTTCCCAGCAGCTACATTTAATTTTGCAAAATTCTGCAGATAAGTGTTCTTGCTGACATTGCTAGATCTGCTTCAAATGTTCCTGTTGTTGATTACCAATCTGCACCATATTTATTAGTCTGTACGGAAGATCTACAGTTGGCTGTTAGTCGCAGGAAACTAGATGCCCTTACAGTGGAGACTTTTGGTGCACGCATAGAGAAATTGCTTCAGTGAGATTCTGTTGAGACTTGATGATATTTTGATCATTATGCAGGTGCCATCTTCCAAAAACTAATTAATCTGATTGTTGCAGGGAGAAGTACCTGCAGCTCTGCGAGCTTGTTTATGATGAGAAGGTTGACTTATCAAGTACTGTTATTGATGAGGATGGACCTTTGGAAGATGATGTTGTGCATAGTTTGCGATCTAGCCCTGTCCACCATAGTAAAGATCGGACTTCTATTGATGATTTTGAAATCATAAAACCTATTAGTCGTGGCGCATTTGGTCGTGTTTTTCTGGCTAGGAAAAGAACAACTGGCGATCTTTTTGCCATTAAGGTATATAAGGCATATATTTTTATCTAAAGTATTATTGGTAAGGTTTACAAGTTGTGATAAGTATTTTGAATTTGTTGTTTAAAATCAAATAATGATTTCATTTGTACATGTATCAATAAAAAAGGGCTGTTTTTTGTTGAGGAAACTTATAGTTGTATTGCATACCAATTTGCAGGTTCTGAAGAAAGCTGACATGATTCGGAAGAATGCTGTAGAAAGCATTTTGGCAGAGCGTGACATCCTGATATCAGTTCGCAATCCTTTTGTGGTTAGATATCCTGTACATTGATTGTTCACATGCATTGATATGTGCTTCTACCTCTAAAAAGTATTTAACATGTTTTAGGTGCGTTTTTTCTATTCCTTTACATGCCAAGAGAATTTGTATCTTGTGATGGAGTATTTGAATGGAGGAGATTTGTACTCATTGCTCAGAAACTTAGGTTGCTTGGATGAACAGGCTGCTCGAATATACATTGCAGAAGTTGTGAGTTCAAGGGACTCTTTAATTTCAATAACTCATTGTCTCTGAATTCCTATATAAATATATTTCACAACTTGCAGGTTCTTGCTCTGGAATACTTGCATTCCATGCGCATTGTCCACCGTGATTTGAAGCCAGATAATTTATTAATAGCTCATGATGGTCACATTAAGGTTTTTCTTTGTAGCTTTTGCTCTCTATTGATTAGCTGTTATGATTGAAATTACTTCAATTATTGCATCTGTTAGGAATAGGCCCAGCTGAGATGGTAAATCTCATAGGCCTTGCAACATCTGCTATAGGCTAGCCAATTATTTGTATGAGATATCAGTAAAAATAAAACATTAGCTGGTTCTGTAAGGGAGCTTGCCCAAAGAACTTTGTCAAATTTTTGCCATGGAGTATTGCCTGATACTGGAAGTGATTGTTGCAGAGATTTCAAATTTAATTTGTTTCACATATTTTTCTTTTTTGTTGATATGGCATGGCACTCCAGTGCTATCATCAGATTATGGGTCCTTTGTTGCTCTTATAAGTTTATCAGATCATCATGGTACAAATCCATGTGATAACTTAGTTGAAAGTTTATGTATAATATTTTTGACAGCCTTATGACGAGGGGACAATGAGATGAAATATCAAAATGTTGCCATTTTTACCTTACCCTCCTATGCAGGAGACTTCACAATATGATGATTACGTTGGAAGTTGGAATTCTTGAAAAATAACTGTCATCCACCATAAGCTTGTCACAGTAATATGGCTTTTCTATATTTTAATGGAGCATGACTGAAAGAAGTTATAATCTTTTCTCCTATATTTTAGTGCTTACTTTATCTTGACATATTATATCCTTGGCCTACAGAAGTTATTGTGCTAATTTCATTTGCAGTTGACAGATTTTGGACTTTCAAAGGTTGGTCTTATCAACAGTACTGATGATTTATCCGGTCCTGCTGTTAGTGGGACCTCGATGCTTGAAGAGGATCAACCTTCATTGTCAGTGTTTGAGCAACGGAATCAAAGGGAGCGACGACGAATGCGCTCTGCTGTTGGCACACCTGACTATTTGGCTCCCGAGATTCTCTTGGGGACAGGACATGGTCAGTTTTTGTTTGCTTCTTCTTCTTTTTCTTCCACCTGATACCGAAGAAGGCACTGGGGACGTGGATTCTAAACTTGGATACTTGTGATATTAATCATGTTATAGCTGTCGGTATAGCTTCTTGACAACTTCATGCCTGTTTTTTGGCAGGTGCAACTGCTGATTGGTGGTCTGTTGGAGTTATTCTCTTTGAACTTATAGTTGGAATTCCGCCCTTTAATGCAGAGCACCCACAGGTTTGGTCTTGTATATTTTAAAATTTCCCCCCACCTTTATTCAGTCTTTGCAGGTTGAGTTTGACTTGTGGTTCATTATTGTTTGCAGTCAATTTTCGATAATATTCTTAATCGCAAAATTCCTTGGCCTAGAGTACCTGAAGAAATGAGCCCCGAGGCCTATGATTTGATCGACAGGTAAAGTTAGCACTTGCATGATTTTTTGGGTTGATTGCATGACTCAATCTCTATGCCATCTTAATGTCAATACTTAACTAATTTTTACAGTTTTATCAACATCATTGCATGGTTTAGTTGTGGTGTTCATCTTTTTCACGAGTGTTCAATTGTTTTATTATTGTAGACCTTTAAATAAAATGTATCATTCCCTGCAACTTGGGTTAATGCTCAAATGCTTGGGTCCCACAATGCTGGACAAGGATAACTATGGAAAATGAAGAGTTGCATTGTAGAGGCTTGATCTTTGTATCTCTTTGAACCTTCATAAACTTGCGAGCAAGGGTTACTGTGTTTTAGTAGAGACAGCATCTCGTTTAGAGATGAAAGCTTCATGGAATCAGGATGCCAAAGAGAAAGTGAAAGATCATTTGGGAATAAAGCTGTTGAAATTTTTTGATACTTGGTGGTGGCTCCAACATTTTGGAGATAGAAAAGTTGCAGCATGTTTAAGTGAAAACAAAATTTACAAGACCCATGGAGAAGTTGATATTTGCTGGTTGGTCGGCAAGGAATTTTATTCCTAGTTGAATGGCTAGTATATTCTACGTAGTCATAAAAAGGGTCTTTTTGAAATTATACTAGTCAAGCAACTAAAACCCTTCATACGTGGCAAATTCCTGACTGACTGTGGTTGTCTAACGAGCAAATATCAAGGGGATTTGGTATTATTATAAAAACCCCCAGCAACTTATTATTGGAAACAAAGATTATTCATGTCAGACCATACTTTCTCTTCGACTTGCGTTTGAGTTCTGGTTTTGAAAAGTAATTCCCAGAACATTATAGAATGGTTCAATAATGAGAATTGAGACTAAGTAGAATAACTTTGACGAATGGCATGAGGATAGCAGGATAAGACATCTCTTTATTGTTGGGTGAAGTCAACCATATTACTGGGAGAATCCTTTGTTATATAGGCGAAGTTTAAGAACCTTAAACTCCACTTGACTTTTAGACCTAAATAAATTGAAAAATAAAAATTATTAAGTACATTCATAAAAGAGAATTTGTAGAAAACTGCCTAATATACAATTGTACTTTTAGTATTATAATATGTCTTAAATACTTTCACACTGATTGGTTGGAATATCATTGATCTCTTGTCTGACAAGCGAAAAATGGAAAGAGGAAAAGCCCAAAAACTTGGACCTTGTGCGTGGCTTGGAGAATGCACATGCAAAAGGCAAAAAAAGGTGTCGCATTCGGGTTGTAAGCCAAATATCATGTTCATGCAGGTGATGAGAAAGAAAAACTATGAAATAGTACGGGTTATAATATTACCAAAATCGACCTACCAGAATACCAATTTTAGCTGGAAGGAAAGTCATCCTCAAATGGGCGTGTAGTGTGTGCATCAACACATGCAAACGTGCACATGTATACAGTTTGGCACCATGTTGCAGGAATGTTTGGATAAAAGTGTGTGCAGCAAGATTTGAGATGGGAGGTAAGCAAGCTGTGCCACCTTATACAGCAACGAAAATCTGTAGTGTCTACAAATCAAGAAGCCAGCATACCTTCATCTCTCTCTATATTCCAAGCACAGGCTTGGCAACGTGTGGCCATTCACCTTTATAACTTTCTACAAACGAAAACTAGGAAACGTTAGGAGAAGAATCTTATTAAAATCAACGTACTAGTTTCAGGTTTTACCAGGAGGATAGTTAGCCTACTGTTTTCAAAAGAAGTCTGATAGTAATGGGAACGGTTACATGAATAGTGTGCACACATGGTTCACATGAGTAATATCTGATCTTTGACTTTTCCTTAATTGCCCATATAGCTTTTTGGTGTAATTTTCAATTGAACTTGAGCTATATTATTGCTTACATAATTTGGCCTGTGATAAACATGTAGTTGTCATCATGAATGAGAAATAAACAAGATTTTAACAGTTTGAACAGGTGTAAAATCGTTGAATGGATGTCTCTTAGTGAAAAGCACTTCGAACATGTCTGACTCAGAGTGAATCTTAACAGATTTTTAATATTGGAAGAGAGTAATGATTGATGCCATTTTTTTTATCTTAGTAATGAACATATAAGTTTTTAGCAATTACCTTCTGTTTTGTGGATTTTATGCCAGATTAATGGGGGAAGATCCTAGTGAAAGACTTGGTGCAAATGGTGCATCTGAGGTAAAATTTATTGTGTCTTTAATTAAATATAATCAGTATTGTTTGTACTTATTTTTAAGTTGTGTCCAGGTAAAAGAGCACCCTTTTTCAAAGACATCAACTGGGACACTTTAGCGAGGCAAAAGGTTACTTGGTTATAAATCATGAAGTGGGAAGCAATTTCTGCTTTATGAGTCTGCTGATTTATGTTTGTTAATCTGGTTAGGCCACTTTCATTCCAGCTTCAGATAATGCATATGATACAAGCTATTTTACAAGTCGATACTCGTGGAATCCATCGGATGAGCATTTTTATGCTGCCAGTGACTTTGAAGATTCCAGTGATGTGGATAGCATGGGTGACAGTAGCAGTTGTGTTAGCAACCGGCCAGATGAGTTGGTATGATGATTAATCTTGAGTATTTATTTGTTTTAGCTGGGGATCTCTTTATTATGTGTACATTAAAAATACTTAGGGCATGGTTTTAGTTCATTTGTTTGTCTGACGCATCTAAATGGAATGTAAGGAGGTGAAAGCCTTACTTTTTTCTTTTTTGATCGTCATAATCTACTTAATGATATTGACACTGTCAGCTGATGATTGCATTCGAATTGCTGTTGTGGTATCTTATCTTACCAAAATACACCATATTTGGTTTCACAAGTAACTAAGACTTAGCAGGGCAGATATCTACTTTTATGCTATTGTTTCTTTGAGTAAACGTGGAGGTATAGAATTGTAACTATCAAAGTTTTGGTTCTGGGTCTTATTTTATAGTTGCTTTAGTGTTTAAACTTTTTTTACTGGTTTATTCCTTCATATTAATATTAAGGATTCTCTTCCCTAAGTTGATGAAAATTAACTCTGGGGAAATTAGAAGAACAATTCAGGGGAAAGAAATCTGATGTCTAGAAATAATTGGACTAAAATTAGGGAGAGAATAACGCAACAAAAAACAAGCTAGCTAGTCAGGATAACACTGGGTTATTCCATTAATGTTAGCATTCAACACTTCAATAACAATGATGAAGAAAACATATGAATGGGTTCTAGGAAGTTCTACTTTCTGATATATCCCCTCAAACATAATTGATGTATATAAAAAATTAGGAACTATTTCCCAAGTACACAAATGCTACATATTACTCCCTTAGGTAAGATGCTTGACTTCATCTACATTTTTTGTGAAATTTGTTGTCTTACTATATTCTTATGACTGACTTTTTAATGCTGATGTGTTTGACAGGGAGATGAATGTGAGGTTTGGCCGAGTTTGATTCATACGCTTCCGTAAATTATTCCTTCAGTAATTTTTCGTTCAAGGTATGTATGTTCCCTTTTTGTCAAATTTTATTTGGCAGCAACATTATGTCATTCTCTTTAACTCCACCAATGCTCATGCATTGCTGGTCCCATGCCCGGACAATGGAGGAGGGTGGCATTAGGCAGGGCATTCGCCCATCAAAACTTTGCCGTTTGTAATCACATAGATCCTAAAGTTCAAGATCCAATTAAGTTTAGGATCCATGTCCCCAATGCCTTTTTGGGTATCTGGTGGTATAATAAAAGAAGATTATATCAGTTTTCTTTCATTCAGTCATTAGACGGTTCTTAAGCAGGTTATTGATAATGCAAATATCAAATTTGAAGCTGAAATTTTTCAGATACCACAGACTTATTAGCAATGTGAGATTGGCATATTTTGGCTTGAAAATTTGATTGCTTCTATCAATATCATTCGTTAGCGTCAAATTTGGTGCTACTATCAAACTACTGCATAATAAACAACCTTCTGGTTTGTCATTTTGGTAGTGAACTTCATTGGCTTATAGCTATCTATATTTTTCTCTACTGTTGGGTGTTATGACATTGCCAATCCTGTGCCAGGTGCTTAGTTTTCATAATCAATGTAATGACAGAAAAATTGCTTTATACTGAAGTTCTCACTCTGATCATGCTTGATAGCCTTCTCCCATTTCTCATTTTTGTGAAATGTTTATCACCTTCTTCAACCAGTTTTTCTTCTGCTGTTTCATTTTGTTGAGTTGAAAGCTTGTGACTGTCATTGTGGAAATTATCTATCAACCAATTTCATTCATACTTGTGTTGAGATTCCTAGAATCTGACGTTGCTTATTTTTTGTAATTCCTTTATTTTGCATCTAATCACATATTTGTGTTTGTTTAGAATCTATCTCAGTTAGCTTCAATCAACTACGATATGCTAACTAAGGGAAAAGATGGACCTCCATCAAAGCTCGACGGTAGCTAGCATGAATAGAAAATACTGGTAATTTGTTTGTTATCTTCAACACAGGTGTTCAACATCTTTTGCTGGCAGATCGCTTTGCACACTGTACATGTGAGGCAATCTTTCATTGTTCATTTCTTGATACTCGGTTTTAGCTAGAAAACCACTTGTCGGTTCTGATAATCATTTTTTTCCGTTTATTTCCAGATTACACCTCATCATTGGACGTGATGTACACTAGGGACGAGTGACGACCGCTTAAAAAAGTGGGGACTCAGAATTTTTATACTGAGTTTTTCTTTACCTTGGCCCTTGTACATGAAGCAACCAAGGCTGTCGGATGAGTATAGAATTTTCCCCAAACACGTCCCCGATTTATGTCAATCAATGGAATACTGCTTTTAAAGCATTTCATGAATTCTTATCTGCCATGGATTGACCATAGTGGTGTTTTTTTAACCAAAAACACCCACTGTTAATGATTTATATCCGAACCCATGGTTTTCTTGTACAGCTTTGCCCAGTTAGCTATATAGATTATGTGCATTTTGATTGCCATTCTCATTAAACCATTTAATATATCATTTGGTAAAATGTGACATGTTACAAACGTATCATTAAAAAGATTGAGGAATCGTTTGCTTGTTGCATGCTTGTGACAGAAAGAGGTGGCTCTGAAAAGTTTCTGGGATTTTATCTTTTGGTCGTTTTTGAGTATCAGCGGACAAAAAAAACAGTTTTATATATTATTTAGAATCTTTGACGGTTAAAAGTCGTGATAGATATTGAAATGTGTCACAGATTTCTTGGCTTGGTTTCACAACAGACAAGATGAGTATGTATTAAGTAATCATCTTCCTCAGATTGTATCAACTAAAGATAAAGCAATTCTTAGCAATATGGAAATGAAGGCTCCAGCAGCAAATGAAGTCGTAAATGCAGGATCTTGTCCTAGTGTAGTATTTTTAGCGTCTTCATGCTTAAACTACCCTTTTCTGTTACTATTCCCATTGTTAAGAGGTGTAGAGGAAATGTATTATTAATAAGGTTGCTAATTGAGCAAGTCAATTTGTGAGTATTTGTCGTATGGTTTTGCTCAATTCGACTCGACTCGAAACTCAACATTTAAATGTTTAAGTTTGAACTCTCAAATCTTACGAGTCGTGTTTGAATAAGGTGACTCAACTTACCTCGATTATAATTTGAACTTGATTCGATAATATAATATAATAATATACATAATATCCAAACTTTACAGGTTAGAGTTTCATGCTAATTTTAACCCTTCTACTACCGACAAAATAGATTTAAGTCGTTTATCGTATTAGGATGCATTAGTTAGTATTTTGAATAGGTTGGTAGAGTTAAAACATGCCAATAGACAATTATTAGGTGTATCATATTTTATTGGATTTTATTATATTTTTTTGTATTTTTAGGATTTATTTTATGATTATTGTTAGGAGTTGAGAGCCGTTAAATTTTAATTACGAAACTGCCATTGCCTTATTCTTCCTAACCCTCCACCTTCCCCGTGTCATCGTCTCTACCTAGCACCATCTGCTTTTGCCATGCCACCACCGTTGGCGACCTCGCCACCGACCAGCATCGCCTACTCCCTCCTTTCCCTTCCTTCTTTTCTTCCTCTTTATTTCTGTTTGCAGCCACCCTTACTCTGTTTCATGAAGCACCGCCGGTCACGCGTTGCTTCCGCCACCTTGTTGTCGGTCCTTCCTCATCGTAGTCAACCTTCATCCAACCTAAGGCATCGCTCAGGGATGAGAAAGCTATCACCTTTGCTTGCCTCATCGAGAGTTTCTCCCTATTCGTTCATTGGAAACAGGTGCCACTTGCAACTTGCCGGACCACCATGATGCACACCAACCTCATCCCCTCTCCATGTTGTTGGGACCACCATGTCCCTCTCCCTTGATGTTTGGCCAGTGGCAATAGTGGGTTGTCGCCAGTTATGTGACATCTGCACGATGGCAACCACCATCCCTTGTCGGCCTTCTCGCACATGGATGGGTATAGTTTAACCCTCACCGACCTAGTTGAACTCTAGCCAACCCGTCCATTGTATTAATCCTGAGTTATTGTTATTTAATAGTGAATATTATTTTTTCTAATTTGTCTTGATATGATTGTGTTTTTAGATTATTTTTATATTTTGACGTTATAATACTATTTATACAGTAAGTTGAAGTACAATTATATCCTAATTTTATATTTAATTTTTAAGATCAAAAAATAAAATAGAGTTCTTTAATATTTACTTCTATTAGTTTGTTTTTACATCACATATTCAAACACAAAGTATGTTTAAAATTTTAATATCTACTTCTTCAAACACAAGATGTGTTTAAAATTTTAATATCTACTTATATTAATTGTTATAACCTTGGTAGTTATTAAAATGCACCTATGGCCTTTTTTAATTGGGGATGATTAGTTTAAAGTTTTTTCTATTAAATCTAACAACAATACTAAAAAACATTTATTCCTTTTACAAAACTTGTTTTTTTTAATTTAATATCCTATAGTGGATGATATTTATTAATTTTTTTCCAAAATAAAAACCGGATAAAAAATATATGGATGAAAACTATAAAATATAGAATTTTGAAAACTTTCTTCCTGCTTTGAGTTTATAATTCCAAACATTTTATTTTTTTAGAAACATATACCGTTGAATGGTTCTTAGGTATTTTATAAAAAAAATTAAAATATAGGTTGAAAATTGCAAAAACATTTTTCTTATTAAGATAGTTTATATAAATACATTGATAAATTATTTTTGTTAATTTTTGATCTCTATAACTTTTTTTAAAATAAATTATTTTCAAGTTTATGATCGAACTGGTTTCAAACTCCATGAACGAATTCATTTCGTGGTCACAAACGAGCTTATTTTGAACTCTTTAAAATTTAAGAGTTTAAATATATTCAAACTTGAATCAAATTCAAACAGTATTAAAAATGTTTGAATCATGCTCAAAACTCATTCAATCACGAATCGAGGTCTAACACACAAATAATATTTAGCAGCCCTAATTATACGTGTGTATCTATCGATCTTTTTCACACAATATCAGTCTACAACTCATAATTTCCCTTTGACTAATGATATATTCATCGCTGTTACAATTAACATTGCAATAAAATCCAACGTTAACAATTAGAAGGCACGGTTTATTCTCATTATCGGAGCTAATTATAAGATTAATTTGAACAAGATTGTGGGCCAACAAAAATACCAAATACTCTTCCCCCAGGATTACCATGGGGAATTAATTTGTCAGGTTTTAACTATTATTACTAAACTGCCTAAAGCATGGAGCCTGGTGGATTATTTGTAAATAACAAATATTTTTCAAAAACAATGTAAATAAGCTGTTTTTCAAAAAAAAATTGTAAGAGAAGTCGTTGTACAAAGGCTATGCAAAGCATAGACCCGATAAAATAAAATAATAAAAAAATTATTATTATTATTTAAAACGAAAACAAATCTTGTACATAGACACAAAGTAAAGGAACAAAATGCAACTGAACTTTCAATTCCAATGAAATCAAATAACGCAATCTTTCATCTTTTCCTAGGCCAAAAACTAATTTGGTGAAAACAAAACTAAAGCAACAAAATACAATTAAAGGCTTTATGAGTTCCCTTCCTGTTATCCCCTGTGAACAAAACAGACGGGCTTTGAGTTGCCTTCTTAAATTACATAAATAAAGATCAGAAAGAAAAAGACTGCGCATTGTTCACAAGGAGAAAAACAGCAAAATAAATACCATGCATGCTCAGCGCTGTACAGCAGTAGCTTTCTCAGTCAGGTCCCTATCGAAAATAACAAGAATATGTGACCAAAAAGTACTTCAAACAAAGCATATAAAACCACGAATATAAAAAGAAAAAAAATGACCTTCGCAAGTCGTTCTTCCCTTCTGGCTATTTTTCGCTCTCTGCTGGCCTTGCTTTTAGCTCTCTTAGCCTCAAATTGATCAGAAATGGTCCTCTCTCTTGCTTTTTCCGCTTTCCATTTATGAATGCTCTCCATGAGTACACGCTTGTTCTTGAAAACATTACCCTTGACCTTCATGTACATATCATGGTACATATGCTTGTCGATCTTTGTTGACTCTCGATACTTGCAAAGTAGACGCCTGAGTACCCTCATTCTCCTCATCCAGAGCACTTTAGTTGGAAGACGGGCTTCCCTTGTACCCTTGCGCTTACCATAACCAGAATGGCGCCCTTTCCTCTTTGCTTCTAAAGCCCTCCGAGCTTGTGAACGAGAGTGGATGGTCATGGGCTTCTTGATGATAAACCCATCTTTGACCAGCTTCCTAATGTTCTGCCCTGATAATCATACAACAAAAAAATAAGCAAAGAATATTCTGCATATATGCACAATCACCAGTAATAATATCATGGTATGAGCAACCAGAAATTTTGATTTTTAAACACAAACCAATGAACAACTAACACAATCACAATGAAAAACAAATTCATCAATCAAAAGATTAATATGCACAAAAACAAAGAAGGCTACAAGATACCAAAAATCTAAGAATATAAATCATTGAAGCACTTATCGATTAAGTGTATTTTCTAAAGCTGTCAGGAGACTTTACTCCATACAACTGAGATATCAAACTATTTGGTCACACAACTTAAAATCTAGGATTTTGAGATCTCTCTTAAAATTTCTGGGGACTTAAACATGCTTGTAGTGGTCTTTTAAGATGATGATGGCTGATTATAAATGTAATTCAGGGAGCAATTTTGCCTATGATTCAAGTGTCAATAAGGCCTGGCTTGATGACGTTGTCATTATAATTATGCGATAAGACACAGGGAATTTTCTAGGAATACCAAACACATCATTTCCCGACAGGCAAGCCATTTCCTCCTCATGTGCATCACAGCACAGAAAGCACAACCATTGAAAACATAGCTTCAGATTGCCATGCATATAGCCCTTCCACTTAACTCCAGCTTTCAATACTCAATACCTACATAACATTTGGCTTTCTCATGTACCCAGTATGAACAGAATACCCATATTCCCCTCAAGATCAGGTCACTCAATTAGCAACCATCAATAACAGAAATCACAAATTCTAATGAAAGCAAAAATAAAATAAATAATTAAATAAATCCAATCTGAAGTAATACAACGCACTGGAATTGGCCATGGAGATTTCACTGGCTTCATTGGGATCAAGCCACACTTTTCCCCTCCCACATTTGAGCACACTGGCCGCAAGCCGCTTCTGCAGCTTCAAAGACACCATCTCTGCAACCAAAGAAACAGCACCCCATTAACCCACACAAAACCCAGAAAAAACTAACAAACAACTCCAAATTCGCAGCAAGTTCTTGACAGAAAGATGCGTCAAAAAACTGATCTTTTCGAGGGGTATGTACCGACCGGAGCTTGGTAGCTGCCCTTGGGATTCTAGGGCTTTGGAGTGGCCGATTCTAGGGCTTGGATTTGCTGTTTATATAGTTGGCGGGTAGTGGGTTTCGGCTTGGCTCGGCTCGGAGCCGAGCTAGAGGAAGCCCTCATCTATTGAAAGTACCAAAATGCCCTGGATTGGACTTTTTTTGGGCTCATTTGACATTCTAGTTTGGAGTGAGTTCAAGTAATTTCTAGGTTAAACTTTCGAGTTAGATTCGGATTTGTTGATAAAATTTTGGACTAATCTTATCAATGTTCAATTTAAATAAGAAGGATTTTGTAAATTCATGGTCTTGAGTGTTTAGAAAAAAGACAAATTTATAGTTATTTTGACTTTTTTTGTCAAGAATAATGTGGTTTTTTTCAAGTGAACATAATTTGGTTTGTTGATTAAGTGAAATCAGAGCATTTAAAATTTGTTTTGTTGATAGTTTGAGCATGTGTGTTAGCGGAAAATAAAGATTTTACAATTATTATTAGAGAAAAATATGCATTATTGTAGAAAAAGATGTAAATAATCTACATGGTTTAGTTATATTAAAGGCTGAATTAATCATGGTATTTAAGCATTTGGTGTGACTTTTTTAAAAAAAATGATGGGCGTACAAATTTCATTTTTTTAAACACAATTTTAAAGCTAAAATACAGAAAAGTAGTACAGAAATTATTATTATTATTATTATTATTTAGACTAAAGGGAGACAATTGTTCAATTAGGGCAAATTAATGACTCCTGAGTTCAAGTGGCTTAAGTTGGCTTCTGCTACTCAAACTCTTTCTTTTGTTTGTTTTGAAAGCTTTATGTCAAAGTCTGGAATTAAGAATGGTGACATTGACTGCCCAGAAACTTGCCGTGCGCGCAAAGCTTGAGACCAGATATTATTTATGCTGCTTTGGAAAAAAAATTATTTATGCTATGCCCCAAAAAAAACTATTGTGTTCATGTGAATGGTAAATTTTTATTTTATTTGATTGATCATGCAACAACAAATGTAAAATTTAGACAAATTAGCAAGCCAATTATCATGATCGTTGTCTATAAGCAAGGATTAATATCAATATTATGCTTAAAAAATGGCCAGTAATCTCAATATACAACTTAAATTATTTGGACAAGTTCATTAACTACATTTCTTGGAAGCTAAGGCACAAATACCTCTTCAAGTTCCAGAGGGAAGGCTCAAGAAAAAGTCAAGAAAACAGTTAGTTTGGGCCGAGGTTTCGAGCACTAGCTAACAACTGAAGGGCAATCTAAAGAAAGTACTAGGAAAATTAATGGGCCGCATCCACTTCAGTTGAACGCCTGATGTCCTCTAAAATTAATCTTAACTCCAAAAAATTTTATTAGGGTAAGGTAAGATCAACTATATTAATGGGTGTTCTTGTGATTTCCAATTTAATTTAACTATTTTAATGAATTGTATTGTCCCATTAGTTTTCACTTGAGCTACACGATTACATCTATCGCATGGAAGCTGAAATTGTCACAATGGTGGAGCCACCTTGCACCGTCCATGTTTTTATTGCTTAACTTTGCTTCATGCCCGTAACACTTTGTTGTTTGGGAGCTTTGTGCTCGGACGGTATTCTGCTTCACCTTCTTCTTGTTAGTTCTTCTCTACAAAGACTTGCCGGTTATTTACCTTCGCACTGTAATTGTTGGCGATTTATGCCCAGTTTCAAGGTGATCTATCAAGAAAGCATATACTGGAACCGGAGAATTGAACCACACAGTATTGTCTGAAAAGACATGGGTGTGAGTTGTTGAAAGAACATAAAGATGCTGCCTGCATGTACCAAACGGTACTAAATGAGTAAACCTGTCTAATTAGCTGTATGCTTGCCCGTGATCTCCTTTTATGTTATAAATTACAATAACTATCTAACTATTAGGCCATATGCAATAACAATGGTTAAAGTAGTCTTTATAAGGATTGAATTTTATAAACCAAAATGTTATTTATAATATATATATATATATTATATATATATATCCTTATATTTATTATGAGTTATCATTTTATTTTGATTGATTTAGCGGGTCCTACTATCCAAAATCCACATAGATAAATTAAAAAAAGATAATGAGGGTATTTATAAAATTTTAACTCAATCTAGTTTTTTCTACTCCTTTGATCTTAGTTATCAAAACAATAGTAAAAAATAATATTAAAATATCTAGTATTAGTGCATTTTTTAAAAAATCTAAAAATAGGTATAAATGACGTTAAAAAAAGATAAAAATCTTACTTTTGCACTCTACATTTAGAATATGTAAATATTATTTTATGTGATCTCCTAAAAAATGTTCAAATTAATTTTCTAATTTATATAAGTTATAGGGGTTAGCTCACACTTTAATTTTTCCTATATATATATATATACACACACACAAATTTGCATACATTTATGTAGAGAGAGAGAGAGAGTGTGTGCTTTGCTTTAATATAACGTGTGATGTTGTTATTACTTATTAGGTTGTTAGAGATAACTTGTCTGTTTTAATTTTCATGACAGCCAAAGCTGTGACAACCTAGAAATATAGAGTTACTTATTTGAAGTTTTTAACAAGTCAGGTCATAAATAATGCTTTCATCTTAAATCCAAATAATTATCAAGCTATTGTTCTCCCACAACTCTTGCTATGGTTACTTTCCATTCTAACTCAAGCTTCTTATTTTCATAATATTTCTTCTCTATTTTAACCATTACCATTCCTCTTTTTTAATATGGCAGCTTTAATCTTCTTTAGACATTACTACCACATGTCACTATTACCAACAGAAATGTGATTACATTGCAATCATGTTTAAAGAGCTACATGCTCAATATCAATCTGAGGTTTGCATCCTTCCTAAGTGATTGACATTTTCATCAAAAAGAAAGATTTTGCTATTAGAATTAATTTAATTTAATTGTTTGCAAAATATGTAGGAGGGCTTGCTGCAATTCCATTTTTGTCCGATTCGAACTGGACCAACGGAAATGGTCGACGTGGTTTTTGTTCGGATTGTACAAAAAGTTTAGTCGGGTAAATGCCACATTACAATAATCATCGTAGGGGTGTTCGAAAGGTGGGTTTGGGTTGGATCAGTTAGTACTCTCCCCTAGTATTATTATTTTTGGTTTGAAACTAATTTTAATGCATTTTTCTTAATATTTATATGATTTATTACTTTGTTACTATGAATTTTTTTATCAAGATGTTATTTTGGAATTTGGACCATATTTATAATTAAATATTTCTATTGAGAACTATATTCTGTATTTTTGTGGCTTAATATTTTTATTATGGTTTTGAGTTTTATATGAATTATGTTAATATACGCTTATGTCGATTGATTTGAAATACAAGGGAAACGAACACCAAGATTTGCTTTATCAGGTATCATCCGTGCTGCCCTCAGACTTATTCGTTCAGCTATTTCAAAATTTCCTGAGCTTCTTGTAGAGCAATGCCACTATACCTCTCCGCATCATTTACCAAAATGATGATCTCATTATTGCCTATTCTAGCGAAACCGCCCATCAAAGCCATCCTTACCCATCGGTCATCGTCGTAAATCGGGTTGAATCCATACGATTCAAAGATTTTGAAAACGGCTTCAATCACTGATTTCATCTTTCACAACAATGAGTTCAGTGAAACTATGAATAATATTTTACTGTTAATCTCGTATAAATAAAATTATATTTGTTAGTGAATTTTAAGTGATAAGTCAGGTGTAATCTTTATAATTTTTTACATTTTATGCCCACGAGCCTCCGAATTAGATTTCAACAAGAGTCGTGATTAAATTTGTAGCCTTTTTTTGACAGGATTGTGAATCATATAAAATTATATAAATTTGAAGGCACAATTTAAAAATTAATCCCCCTAATCATGGTATATAAATACTAAGTCACGTAATTATTTGTGTGGCTCGATTGGGAGATTACGTAATAAACTCACGTAATTATGTAAATACTAAGCCACGATCCAAATTTAGGCTGAGAAACGAAAAAGTTTAATTTGCTCACGACTTGGCTGTCGTCATCCGCCATCGTTGTAGTCGTCATCATCGGCGGTGCCCACCGCCACCGCCACCGCCACCGCCACCGCCACCGCCGTTGTCTTCCTCCCGGAGGTACATCCCTTCTCCGTCTTAATCTGTTGAAACCTACTCGATCCATGGCGGCTTCCATCACTGCGGCAAAAAATGGGCCCGAACATTCATTCTAACCTCTTTTCATTCCTTAGATTAGAATAGAGAAGAGAGGGGGCTTTTGGCGCTAGAAAAACCTCCTGAAGTGAAGAAATAATGGGAAATCTGTTTGCGAAGAAACCCAAAGTGACTGATGTGGATCGGGCCATCCTCTCCCTCAAACCCAGCGGCGAAAGCTTGCTCAGTACCAGCAGCAGGTACCTGCCTGATTCCCAATTCACTTGGGCTCTTTTGCTAGATTTTATTTTTATTTTTACTTTATGTCTGAATTAATTTGTATTGACTTCTGCAAATGGTTCCAAGGTGGAGGGGTTGTATTGTATTGACTTCTGCAAATGATTCCAAGGTGGAATGACATCTCGCTATCAAAAATATTGTCATTTGTAACCATATGGATCCTCCTAGTTTAGGATCTGGTCATTTCTGTGTATAAGGTGGAAGAACAAGTATCTGAATGAGTTTTTGCATGTGTGTGTTTTAGTGTCTTGAGGTTTAAAATATGGTATTCTTTCTATCTCCTCTTGGCCAAGTTTGTGCACAGAGTTGATAAACCAATCCTTTTTTTTTAATGGGAGTACCGAATGTCAAGGGATATCGTTGCTGCAGCTGCCTTTTATCTTCCTTGCTAATTTGATTGTTGTCTTTGACTTGTTTATTTTTTATGGAAATTATAATTTCTGTTTGTTGTTACAAACTTTTCAGCTGGATAAAGTCATTGATGCTGAGAAGGAAGCGGCTAGAAACCTAATTCGAGAGAACAAAAAAGATAGGGCATTGCTTGCACTTAAAGAAGAAAGAAAGCTCAGGAAGAACTGTTAAAGCAAGTTGATGCTTGGCTTATCAATGTGGAGCAACAAGTAATAACCTATAATATTTTGTCGATTGTTCAAAATAGGACTTAGAGGCATCAAGGCACTGTAAGGAATATCAATGATGATCTAGTTTTTCGATTTGAATTTTATGCATTTTCAGTTGGCAGATATTGAACTGACCAGCAAGCAGAAGGCTATCTTTGAAAGTCTTAAAGCAGGAAATGATGCTCTTAAGTCATTGCAAAATGAGGTTAGTCTGGATGATGTGCAGAAGCTGATGGATGATACTGCTGAAGCAAAAGCATACCAAGATGTAAGCTTATTTTCTCGTTATGCTTTAGTTACATCAGATCCATAAAGTCTGACTCCTAACATCTTAACTTTTCTTGGTTTTTATGCTTTTTTCTCCCAATATTTTACTGTAATACAATTCGATTGGTTGTTGATAAATTTCCTTCACTTTATTTTTCTTGCTTAATGAGTTGCATTCGGTTGAATTACCACTTCACCTAAAAGCTTGAGCCATTAGGAAAGGGACTTATCTAATATTTTTCTGTAATACTCCCCTCACATGCAAATAAATTTTAACAGTGTAGCACATGAAAAATCATTGGGCAATGTTGCTCATTGGGAATAAATCAGGGCAATTTAGTATTCCCCTGGGCATTATACCTCTAGTAGGATTTTATTTGGCTTTGAATACCATGTTCAGTTACCACTTCCCTTTAAAGTTTAAGTTCTTAGGAAAGGCAATTGTTTAATGTTTACTTCCCATTTTTTCTTAAGGAAATTAATGCAATTTTGGGAGAGAAGCTATCACCTGAAGATGAGGAGGAAATTCTGGCCGAATTTGAAAGTTTGGAAACTGAGGTTTGTGTCATTCTTAGCCTCATTATGGATTGATTATGTGATCATTTGAAATGGTTAAGCTAATTGGAAATGATATCACATTTGTTTTTATTCATCGGCTTGGAAAGCCTAAACCATATGAAAATGACATTGGCATGATATGTTTTAAAAAATTTGAAGTTAGGAATATGAGTATGCTTTATGATCAGTTGTAATAGAGGAATAGAACTCATGACTTCAGCCCAATTATTAATAGATAGAGGAATAGGACTCATGACTTCAGCCCAATTATTCATAGCCCAGTAGGTGATCATGATGACAGTAATGTTATGTAATTAAACAAGTGAAATTGATTATGCTGGTTAACAAGCAGTTGTTGCCAAAGAGTAAAATAATAGAATTGTGATATCTATCTTGTGAATTCAGTTTTGAAGCATCAATACTCTTATCTTAGAATGTATTATTCCATTCCACACACCCCCAACCCCCACTTTCCGCCCAGTTTTTTTATTTGAATATGATAAAGTGGAAGCTCTCAATGAAAGATGTGTATATTTGTGTGGCCTGTGATGAAAGTACTTAATTTACGCCCATGCAATGGCAATGGGCAGTGGGAACCATCTTTTTATTTCAATGCCTTATTTACGGGTACAAGCACCATAAAAACAAAGGAAGTATTATAAAAGAAACATGTTGCTTTTTTATAATAATAATGAAGTGTTTGGTACTGTTTCCCAGCTCACCCTTCAAGATCTACCCGAAATTGGCGAAAAGTCTGAAGCGGAACCACACAAGAAGACTGCTCAAGAAGATGAGATTGTAGAAGGTGATTTGGGACTTCCTGATGTGCCGAGCATCCCAGTTGCTCAAGTTGCGGGGGGAGAAGTGAATAGAAGAAAAGGTGCAAGACCAATGAATATGAAATTTACTACAACAATGAAAATGAAATTTACACAGCTTTTAAAGTGCACTTATGAATTATCCCGTAGACATCGACCCATACAGTGACATCAACGTACCAATGAATACGAATTTTTCTGGCCTTAGTTTCTGCACTATCATGAAATAACTGAAATCATTTTAATTTGAAAGTTCTATTCAAATTATTGACACTTCTTGCTTGCTACAGCTTTGGAAGAACCTTTGGTCGCGTGAAGATAATAAGCAGCTTTTATGCATTTATGGATGTAAGTTTTGAGCCTAATTTTTGAATTATTTATCAATTTTTTTAATGAAAATATATTGAAGAGTTTTATTTCTGGTGCAGTTGATTTCCTGACCGTTGTTTTTGGTTGTAAATATTGGGGGTCCAACCAGTTGCTTGAAAGTGTATTTCCGGAGTTTCTCACATGGGGCAATCTTTATAATTTATATATATGTATGTATTTTTTTAAAATTATGTTTGGAGTTTATTTTCCTTTTTTGGCATACTATTCCAATTTCCAAATATTAATTTGGAGCTCATTCTTGACCACCTGTACAATCTTTAAAGTTTACAGTGTTTTGGAACCCAAGCCTTAAGGGTTTGAGCAAATTTATTTTAATGGCAGATTCAGTAATAGCTTTTTTTTTTGTTCTTCTAGTTTTTACAGTTCATGAGACTATTATCTTGAGAGGGGTTTGTTAGTTATCAAGCATTTTGAATGGAAATTTGCATATTGAAACTATGCTGAAGTGATTTACACAATCTTAGTTATGAATAATTGCCAGCTATATTTAACAAATATGAATACTGCTAACTATCTTTAACAATAAACTTGTTGGTGTTGTGAGCTTGGAGTTGGAGCGTGTCTATGAGAAGATCTCTAAATTAATCAATTATAATCACTTATTAGAAGAAACAAATTATGCATAGTTCTCTAAAATAATTACTTAAAAAGAAATTAACTTAATAAGGATGATAATTATGAAAATTCTATGCAATGATGAAGCAAGTATTTTAATTTCCCTCTATGGCTTTAATGAAAAATTATTGAATTATGCCTAATTTAATTAATTCGTCTGAATTGTCAATTGGAGAAATAATTATTTATGATTTGTCTTTTAACATCTTATAAAATTATTAAATTAAATTAATTAATTATATTCCTATGTGAGTTAAGATCAAAATAACACATTGCATTCGACCCCATCAAATTACATATATGGTAAAATTAATAACTCAATCATATGTTATTTTGTTATATCTCATTTAATTTTTCTCATCTAAGATAAAATCAAATCACAAATCAATAAATAAATGGTCAGACTGTTAATTACATTAATCTCAAACAAAATAAAAATTTCAATTCCAACAAATAAATTAGAATAAAATAAGAATTAATTTATATTATGCAATAAAGTTTCATTAAAACCCTAGACACAAGAATTACTTCATAAAAAAATAGAAATAAACGAAAAGAATTTATTGTATCCATTATACAAACAACAAATAATCAACAAGAAAGAAAAGAATTAGAAAATAAACTCTTTTGAATGCAATTTTCTCGTTTCCTCCTGTCTTTAAACAATTCTCTGTAAATCCAAACCCTTCCAAAGTGAAAAAGATATCATAGGGTCATCTGATAAGATATATTTATATTCTTATCAAGTTAAAAATGTAATCAACTTAATAATCATAGTGTGATTATTAATTTCTTCTAAATTTCACCAAATGCTAAAGACCGTTTAGCCCTAAGTGGATGACGTTTTTTTGTGTAGACACCTTAATGCTCTAACTGCGCTGGCCATTGAAACATTTTCTTCTAATCTTTTGGAAATCCTAACCCTCAAATGCTCCACAACAGCTTAGGCGCTGGCCCAGAATAATAATTTAATAGAAAATAAATTCGAAAAAATTTTGATCTTTAACATTTGAATTCCTAAAATACTAAAAAAATATAAAATTCATTAAAATATAATAAAACTCATCATAAGCAATGATTCTTCAACTTATTAATCGCCTGAAATAAATATCTAATCTTTACTAAAAATCCTAATAAAGCATTAAATAACCAATCAAATAAATACACTAAAATAAATAAAAGACCTGTCATAATCTAACTCTTTAGATGCTTATCAGTTATGAACTTATATAAATAAAAAACCCGTTGTAATCCTACTTGGCCTTGCTACCAAGAGTCTGCCCAATAAAAATAAAAATGTATAGTCCCGTTACTTTTCAAATATTTCTTTCATCCTAATTTTTGAATAATAAGAATAATAATTTTGAAATATTTTAAACTAGTGTATTTTAAAAATTTTTAAATTAGGTTAAAAAGATAAAACATTATTAAAATCTCACTCATGCACACGGCTTCTCATCCGTATAAGCCTTACTATCTGGAACTCATTAAAAGATATTCATATTAGAGATGTAGCTTATATAAACTATATAAGATATAGCTTGCTCTGGTAAAAAAAATCATAAGATACCCTGGTCCTTTTATAGATTTGATCAATTGAATTTGAGCCATCACATTTAATAGCCGATTTTTATTTAGCCCTAACTACTCTAAATTTATGAACCACCAATATAAAGTCATGAGCCACCATTATATAGTTCTAATCACCATAGTTCGCTTCAGCTTGAAGCAATTCAAATGGCAAAAATTGAAGATCTCTCCACTATTATTATCTCATTAGCCTAAATCTATAGTAACCCCAATTCACACACAATGGCTTCAATTCTAAGAATGCTTCAGACTTAAAAACTAACAAGCCAAATTTATACCGGGCTAAATTTGCCTATGCTCACTTGATAAAATTGTGCCAAAAGAGAAAAAAAATCGAAAAAATTAATTGTGATCGAGATCGAAAATTTTACTTCCCGAAAATAGCAAACACAAACACAAACAAGATCTTATCCACCGTTGGTTCAAAAAACACAAGTGTACCCGCGCTCCACCATCCATCCCTGTACCCAACAAAATCTAATCAATTTTTTGAATTAAAGAACGGCAAATAAAAACACCTGTTCAACAACGATTCACCCATACAGGCATAATGCATACAAGAATTCTCTTAATTTCAAATTTGAAGGTTGATTTGGGTTTTTGTTGGTCACTGTATCTTGCAAACTGAACCTCTCTGGATGCAAATATTTTGGAACTCTGTATACCCAAAAAAAAAAAACACTTCTTATCCAGTGTGTGTCAGTTTCGTGTTCCTCGTTAATCCATTTTCTGTATTGCTCTCAGCCATCCAAAACTTATAAATAACGGTAACCTCAATTCACCCAAGAAGCCTCATATATATAAGATTCCCAAAAATTTGGCATGCACTTCATATGGGCTCTTAATGAAAAGTCGAAGTTCATGTCGTTCCTCTTGAGTGTGCCTTTATTATAAATTACTTGTCTGGATTATCCTTCAAAAGGGAGCATCTCGAAAGACGACACAAGTGTTATGCATTTCATGACTGTTCTGTAATCCTACATCTCCTGTTGTAAGTCAGCATTCCTATTGTCGCTTTTTCTGATAGAGTGAGTAACCAACAAGAGCAGACATTAAAAACGTCCACAGTACCTATGTCATCCACAACAAAACATATCAATGTATAAAAGGTTGAAGACTAAACCTGAATCGACCTAGAAAAATGTTGATGTATACCGTATTGAATGTGTGCCATCTTTCAAGCCTTTTCATTCGCAATTGAAGATCTGCGAGAACAGCCTCAACTGGTGATCCCCCTCTCCTACTCGGAGATGACTCAGACCCTGAACTGCTACCTCCCTGTAATACGACAGTAGATATAATCAGGATATATCAAATACTGAAAAAAACATGACGACAATAAAACTTCTATCTTCAGTTGGCAAGTTGAAGCAAAAAAGGCACGCACTTGAGACTGGATATACTCTACAAGCTCCTGGAGCTTTGCAGCTTGCCGCCCATGGATTCCAGTAGAACTTCTCTCGAAAGCAGGCAAACTTTCCAATATTATTTGAAGATAGGTCTGCAACAAAAAACAAGTCGTTCAATTATTCCAAGGAGCCAAAAAGGATGAAACTTCAGATCAGTACACAAAAGAAGACAAACAATATTATTATTCTGTTATTTTCATAAGCCACATGTATGGCTGCTCTTACACTCCTTTGTAGGACCAAAAATGAACAACCAAAGCCGTCAATCAAAAGAATGAGTTTCCACACCTAGTTCAACATAATTATCTTCTTCAAATCATCAAAACACAGACAGATAACCTGATCATGGAAACAAATTCAAAAACACTAATAGCAAACCACGTAAATGGCCTAAACAAAATGGGAAGTGATATAATATGCATTTTAAAGAAATAACAAGAACAGGAGGTTTGGGCCTGCGAAATGATTATAAGCTAATGATTCAGTAGGTCAGAAGATATCTGTAAGAACCCATATTGGGTAAACCTGCTCTTTGTAATTTGTGAAGAAAAAGAGAAATAAAAAAGGAATCATAGGAAGGATTCTATTGGATGCAATTGGTAAAGACAAAAAAAGTGGAATAGACGGAGCCATTAGCTGCCCATGGAGGAAGACGATAACCGGAAGTGTATGGGAAGGTAAACATTCGGTCTCAATCTTTTTATCTTCCCATTCTCTTCACAATGAAGCTCATACAGCAATTTGTATCAAATGAATTATAATTTCAGTACATCCACAGAGTTAAAAAATCCAAATAGAAACAATAGAAAGTACAGTGTTGAGAAACATAAGAATATTGTGTTCTAATATTAGGACTGCAACAAAATTTATATCCCTGTAAGCCATTTCAATTAGACTGGTTTCAATGGACGACAATGATAACGGCTATCCAGAGATGGGTGCAAATGAGGTTGTGTCTAATAACCAATCAACTGCTGCTGCTCTACTAGTTAAAATATCAATAAAAAAGGCATTATCAACATCCTCAGCTATAAAGTTCAGCAAATAAGAAATTCAACCTTAGTGGTGTATGAACCATCCAAATTTAATGTCCGGCCAGCAGCTGCCACGACTTCTTTGTTAGTTCCTTTTATTTGAAGATAAGGCCTTGGGGCATCTTGCAGATGGTCAACCTCAATGAGGATCTAAATGTGAAACACAAGCAACATTATAGACTCTGAATTTCTATAAGTGTAGAAACCTAGCATGAGATTCCATACATGCAGCGGAATCCAACTTGGCCACTATTCAATTGATGTCAAGCCAGGGAAGAGAAGCAGAGCAATGCATGAAGCATAAATTGAAGGAAATTAAGAAAAAAATCCAGGCACTTTATTGCACCCTTAAATTAAAAAGAAAGAGTGAAAACTCAAAGGACCTTTCCATCATGATATATCAATGCAGATGCTTCGATGTAGCCCACCGCATGATACCTGAAAGGAAAAAAATATCCTCTTTGTCCATGATACAACAAACTGCCACAAGTCTAAAAAGTAGCAAGTCACTTTGTAATTTGAGCCCAGACACACCTAATAAAGGCCAAGTTTAGCAAATGCCCTGTAATTAAGTGCTCATTACACCATGCCATTTGGCTAACAAACATGAGTGGAAGAGACTACTACCTGATTACTTCCCCAAGATCAAAAATGAAGATGCATGATTATTTTGTTTTATGCAACACTGATGAGCCTAATGCACACCTAAATGATATCTTAAACATCATCTAAAAGCAAACATAACTTTTCCCTTCTTCTCATGCATATGCGAGGGTTTCCCGGTCCACCAGGCTCTTTACATTCCAAATGTTGTGCAAGGGTGCCCTAACATACATAACCGTTTCCTCACCATGAATTCTTGACAAAAAGTAAAATGTTGTGGAAGGGTGGCCTAACATTCATGCTAAAAATGGGCAAACTTCACATGCAGATTTTTATCACCAAATGCTAGCAGAAACAAGATAAATTCCCAGTTCTTACATAATACAAAATGCTAGCAAAATTTACAGATACAAGAAAACACAAAGAAGCTTACCCAAGATTGAGAAGACCAGCAACGGTACTGACGCCAATATCAAAATCCACTTTTGGCTGGATAATGAAATCTCCTTCTCTAATAGGCTTAACAATAAAATGGACAAGAAGTCAGAAAATGCAGAACATAAATTTAAAGTAGCTCAAGCACCGTTAGTAGCAAAGTAGAACAGAAACAGCAAGATAGATAAATAAGTGATACATGCAGAATCTAGTCAAACTAACCAACCTCTCGTATTAGCAAAGCAAATCTTCCTTCACATATCCTAACACGTATACATTCACTCTCAGTCAGCTGTCCATTGGAAGGTGTTCCAGGTAGTCTTAAATATATATCAACAAAATTCTGAACAGAGGTGCAGACTTTCCCAGGGTCAAGTACTTTCATTAGTTCTTGGTATGTCACCTAAGGTTAGAATATGTGATCTCGATCAAAATAGCTTCTATAACACATCTTGATGTTAAAAAAAAATGGCCATTCTGTACCTGCTTGTTACTTTTTAAGATGAAAAGTGAGCTTTCAGGCGAAAGAACTGGGTCAAAGTCATTTCGAATTTTAAGATGAGCATGGACCAGATGGGGCTCAATGAACTGCTGGAATAGTGGGAATACAGTCATCATAATTTCATTTTGAGACATAGGACAGCCAGTCCTGCTTTTGTCTCTCTGAACCCTAGATATAAGGTGAGAATGCACTCCACCAACAACGGCTATCCACAAATCAAGGGATTTCCTAATTTCAGGATGCAAAGCATACACACCCTCAAAGATTACCACTCCACATTCTTCCGACACATGGAGCTCCTTAAATCCATTCCGTGTGCAATTCTCGAAGTCAAAAGATGGTACTTTCGTTTTTCTATTGTTCCTTATATCTTCAATATTCTGTGAAAAAGAAAAGAAATTTATTACAAGGATATTCATCACAAATAAACTCTGCCAATGCAGGTCCCAAGCTCGGACAAAGGATGAGGGATGGCATAAGAAAGGGCATCAGGCCAGTAAAACCACTGCCACTGATAAGTATGTTCACATTTACTGAACAAATACATGGGCATCTTCTTTGAATGCAGAAAAATAAAAAAAATATAAATACTCCTAACAGTAACAGTTGACAGCATTAAGTATCACACCTTTGAAAGCAGAGACCGGTCCAAGGAGCTGAAATCATCATATTTTGAATCTTTTCCACGCACTGACTTGTAATAATTTTCCAAGGAAACAACTTCGCAACCAACAATATTTGCCATTTTATGAGCCAAACTGGTCTTACCAGATCCACTTGGACCACCTATTCAAGCCAATTCTCTAAATAAAGTTACCATAGAAATGTGACAAATTTTAAAGCCCTTAGCAGTACTTTAAATGTTGGTTGCTCATCATTACCCATCAAGTGAACAAGCTGTTGGGGGTAAAAAAAAGAGAATGAAACTTGGAAAGTACATGGATTCCATTTTACCAGTCCATCCACATGTAGACCATATTCATGCTTGATTCACGTCTTAAAATCTCTCATATCTCCATCCACGCTCTTTGCAGTTTTGTACACATTTTTTTCAGCTTTCTTGTCTCCTCTTTTGACCATTATAGAATTGAATATGTTATTTAAGACCATAAATGTGGGTCTCAGATGTAACATTTGCATGTGGTTTATTTCCATTAAAAACAATTCCCAGTTTTCTCAAATCATTCAACATGGTCCCATTTAATTTCATCAAGTATCATCTTTGTGTTATATATTTAGTTTCTCTTATTTTGTCAAGAAGAATTTTTTTGTAGTTCAACGGTAAATTGCATTATTAATTTATTATGCTCTAAAATTCAGCTTTAACTTCATACGAGTATTCTCAGTCACAAAGAACATTCAGCACTGTTCCCCATTTCAACTACTTATCACTAATAAGATGGCTTTTCTGGAGGAATATTTTTTTTAATTAAATAAATACAACTTTCTCTCTCGTTTTCCAAGTAAAATTGCATCTCACAAACATTTTCTTAATCTTCCAGAACCATCTTCCATCACCTAACTTCTACACATTCTCATGATAGTATTGACAAGAACCACCACTCATTAAACACATATATCAACTATATCATCGTAAGTTAGAAATTGACCCATCCATCACATAGGGAAAAAGGAGCACAACAAAACACCATAATAAAAGCCACCGACATCAAAATATCATTAAAGCAAAACAATATCAATCAATGACAACACTTAGCATTTGGTCCTTTGTACATACTGTATTCAGCTTGCTATGTAACCTTAAAATTCCTTTTTTAACAAAATCTGCCCAAAACATTACTTAAAAATTAGAAGCTTTTAAATGTCAATAAAACACATGGATAAGCCTTTGTTTCAGATAATTTCTCCATCAATTTTCTTAGTAAATAAATATCATAAGTTAATCATTACGTAAAAACCATTAGCAGGAAAATATAAACCATGAACAAAAAAAATTAAATTGAAACCGAACATAGTTGAATTGATCAACTGCTTAACTACAGTACTAGCTAGCTTAGTGGTAAACCATACTAATGTTGCATGTATTGAAAGAAACATATTTGAATATATTAATATTACCAATGCCCACGATAACAGGGAAGCCTTTAGTCTCCAACAATGCCTGAAAAGAAGAGCCCAAACACAAACTGTTAATATCATATCGACACTTATCTCTTAAGTACCAAACCCTACAGGGTCCCCATCTAATTTTTTCACTCCACGATACACAACACCCATTAATCAAAGGGAAAATATTAAAGCAAAGCTAGGTGTAAAAGAGACAAAAAAAATACTTAATCACCTGAATTGCTTGCACAGAAAGAAGCAAGCCTCGGTCAAGATCATATGAATCAGGCATTGGGGCCAGCTGGATAGTGTTCCTGAAAGAAGAAGAATCTGCAGTTTCTTCATGAAAGAAGTCCATGAATGTACAATTAGATTTACTAAGAAAATATTGATTTTCCTTAAGTCTAAGACTCTAAATACATAACTTTACAGTCAACTAGTTCAGTCATTATTATCAAACCTGAAGTAGAACTGTCAGCAGCAGGACCAGATGAAATAAAATGCCATGTTGCTAACACAGGTTCCTTTTCTGCTTTCGTTGGAGATCTGGTCCATGGCTGAGACTGATCATCAGGTCGAGGAAGCCTTGGACTTGTACGAATTGGCTTTGGAGCAAGAACTCTATCTTGATTGGCAGGCAAAGATGATGATGACACAGGCGGCGGAGTATTAAGACGTGGGACACCTAAAGACACAAGCATATGGATCAGAACAAGATCCCGTAATTATGTTTTCTGGTAATTGCACTGATAAATAAAAACTAGAGTCATTGCCAGAAGAGTGCCTCTTCTTTCTAGAATCATTTCAAGATATGACTTTGTGATCCATGGCCCCTCGATTCCCATTCTAGATGCTTCTACACCAATTACCTATAATTATAAGAATTTAGAATCATTCATGTTGCAAATTTAACCCTTCAAAATATGATAAGCAGATCATATTTAATGGAAAAGAAATACCAGTAAATAACAGATAAGAGAATATAAAGCAAGAAAAACTTCAAAATAATAAACTAAGGAAAATAAAACATTAGATTGACAGCCACTACACCCTTCCACGTCAAATCAGCAGCTCAAATATCACTTTTGACCATCTACTTTTTCTTCAACCTTGTCCCAAGAAGAGGTTGGGGACATGGATCCTATAGGACCAAAGTAATTACAAATGATAGTTATGCCCACTTTGGAGTTTGGAACATATGAAAACTAAAATGCAAACAATGTAAGGCAACACAAAAAATAACCGTGTCAAGGATCTGCATTAGCAGAAATGCAAGAAAATGCATTATAAAACAAAAAATATATACAAAAATGACAAACTGACATAATTTACCATGATCCCTCAAAAAATTTCTCATTGCAAGAGAATACCCAAGAATAGCACATGACAAATATTTCATAAAATATCTAACTAGGAAAGTGGAAAACCAAACATCAAATGTCAGAGCATGTGCCCTGAATTTTAAATCAACAATAAGAGATGGCAATTTGTATAAAAGACAAGTTTGATACCTTCCTATCTATGCCTTTCAGTACCAAAAATGTTTCATCCAGCGTTTCAATATATTCAAATGACATTGTTATTTGCCCATTATAAACCGATGTTGATGACCGTTTATAGCTGACTACAACCGAGTACCCTAATGCAAGTAGACCTCCAAGTGTCAATCGTCCCACCTACAAAAATCATGTAAAAGATTCAGTGAGTATATTTGAAAGCCAATTAAACACATATTCTGTGACTGTAATAAATAGGAATCCTGCATTCTAATTAATCCATGCATCATCAACGAAGTTGCATGCCTCACAAAATAAATTTTATCATTAACATGTTTGAACGTGAAGATCGTCAATACCATGCATACAAATTTACAACTCATGAAGTCAACTAAATTTCCATGAATTGCATGTTCTGGAGAAGATAATGTCAAACATCTATCTCATTGTTCATCCATGCCGCTAATCCAGAGGGTTAATTAGAAAGAGTGTTAACCATTACAAGGATTCATATCATCAATTGGACTATGCAAGAGTCTTTTAATGGAATAAACTAAACTTCATTACTTGGCCAATTATAGTAGACAATGATGAAATTGATTCACATGCTAAATATGCATACACATGATACAATCATAGTACACCAAGAAGATGGCCAAATATCGTTGCCAGTTGCTCATGCATCATCATCACCAGCACCACCAACCACCACCATTCCTTCCAAGGAGATCGACAGGTACATATTTAAAGTTGATTAAGCATTCTCTTTGCTTAAATCCATCCTATAGGCTTTAGGGTTCTTTACAAGAAGGGGAAAATGATACACATTTTAGGATAGCAAACAGAACCAAACAAGCAACAGCAATCACGAGAGAAATAAAAGATCAAGTTTATCATCATAAGAATTTATTTGATCAGGTTTATTCATTAGACTAAATTTCAATAAATGGAAAATATTTTCCAACCTCAAACTCCGCTTTAGGCCTGATAATGTAGTTTTTGTCAACAATCCTTTGGTCGCCAAGAGACAAGAAGTATTTGATGCCAGATTGTCTCATCTTTATCCAATCATTAATCTTAGCTTCTTCTCGCGCAGATGGTGGTCTAAGGTACATCTCAATGAAACTGGGAAGAAAAAACAAAGGAAAAACAAAACGGCCATAGTTTTCTCATTCCCTCTGAAAAACGGGAACAAAGGATGAACTAAAGTAATGATTGCATTATTTAGATAATACACAATCGTGAATCTACACTTTGGTGCCATATTCAAAACCTATTATTATTCGAATGACCCACAGACAAAGTATAAATGCACTTACTTTTCTGTCTGAGTTTCATTTCCTTCAAAAAAATAAGCTCCATGCCCTTTTGAAGACTGTTCAAAATTCAAACTCGTCAATGACACACGATGACTTTTTTCATATAAATATAATTCATCTAATATCACAACAGAAAAATTGACTGTTGAATGCACCATAAGATAGCTAGCAGCAAAGTACATACATACAAAAACATAAGATATTAATTTATTAGACAATTTTTTATTTATTTATTTTTTAGTTATAAATATAAAGCTTCACTTTCAAAAAACACACACCTCACTTCTGCATTTAAGCTTATAATATGGCTCTCTGAAGGAGGACACAAAGCTGTTATTGATCCTAATCTGAGCAAGTTAAAATAAAAACAGAAGTAAATTTAGAGCCTGAAGTTGCAACAAGTAAGATATGATTTTCATCTAATTTTAAGGAACCTGCGCATGATGAAGGTCAGGCTCAATATGCTTTCTGAACAGGGGGAAGATACTATCGATGAGGTAATCCAAAGAACAAGCCTCACCAATGTCATAGCGCACTTTGGACAGGAGGCTGAAATGAACACCACCAACCTGCAATAAAAAGATACACTCCAACATTATAAATGAATGTTTTTTATACAGCACACAGACACAGATATAACAAACTTTCACTAACGCGGGCAGTGGGCTACTAGAAGATGTCTAAAAAATGTGAACCAACATAAAAAAACCTAACACACACCTTGCACATCAAGAAAAAGATTTAATATTTAAAAACTCAGACGTTAACTTCAAGGTTTATAAACATGTTCTTGAACTTCAATCTGATCTATTTAAGTTGATTTGTTATCTTTATTCTGAAATTCCAAGGCATAGATTTGGATGAAGAAAAGAACGACCAAGCAATCACAAGCTGAAAAAGCTCTAGCCACCTACCACTGCAACACGTATATCAAGTAGAGACCGCAGTTTTGAGTGCAGAGCATAGGTTCCATCAACTATTACCTGCAAAAGATATTAGCATGATTTTGAGTGTAAAGCATATGATAGAACAATAGATCAGGAAATTGAACTGATTTTTTATGTGACACTAACCACCCCAGATGAAGAGCTTTTTACTTTCTTTGAGGTAGTTCGTCTTTTTCTTTAAAATCAAAGACCGGTACTAATGCATCCTTACCCCTTATTAAATCCTGTTTAAGCATTTACATAAAGTTCAACAGCCGAAAGAACAAATTCCTAACAAACTTTAATGCTACATATCTGACAAATAACCTGCTAACCATTCCATTTAGATTTAAACCTTGATATGCATAAGCTTAGAAAAAGAACAACATTTGAAAAGACAAAATGATATAAGAAGCAGAGATTTAAGTAACAGGCACTAGATTTTTAAAAGCAATCATTTATAGAAATTGCATTATTAATCAAAGAAAAAAGTGAAGCAACTCATTTTATCCTTAGTTTCATGGTTCATGAAGAATCAAAACAAGACATTTGAAAGAAAACCTAAAAAATATGGGGTAACAAGGTAGTATTTTATGCTAAACAAAGCTAAGCATTTGCCTCATTGATTCAATAAAAAAAATGATAAAAAAAAATCCAGCCGACTCCACATAGCTGAGATATGATGATGAAGGCAAGCGAAGGTAGATCCTTCTACACAATAAGCTTCCATCGTTACTGGAACACAGGTCTGCCTACGTTATTTCACTCTTACAACAAGTTCTTAACTGACCAGAAGAAAGTGCGGAAGATTCAAATATCATAAAAGATAACAAATACACCTCGAGATTTTGGACCAAAGTATTGAAATCAATGGAATCCAAGTCATTCACTTCGTCAACACCAGTCCGATAGTTCTCCATTGAAATAACAATACAACCAAGCACAGATGCAACCTTGTCTGCTAAGCTTCATAGCATAAATAAAAGAGTAAGAACATTATCAAACACGTGGAAAATATTGCTCTGAAATTAATTAATTTAAAAAAAAAAAAAAACTTGTTCAACGATACCTTGTTTTACCAGACCCACTCGGACCACCTATTCCAACCATCACAAGGCCTTCTTTCTTCCCTCTAAGTTCTTGAATTGCTTTAATCAAAAGATAATAGCCATGATCAAAGGTCTGTTTCATGTCCAAAGAAGAAAATTAGGTTAATGCAATGGGACTCAATGGTGAGTGTATAGAGGTTTGAGAAGCACAAGAAAACACGGTAAAGCTACTTTAAAAAAGGAAAGAAAAATAATCATTTACAGTAAATTATCTAAGGTTAAGAATTATAAGCTTCAGATTTAATTGAAGTGAAGAAGCTGAAACGATTAATGAGTCTTTTTACTTTTCTTTTTTTAGCAGCACACAATCTCCTTCACAATTCAAATTGTATGTCCTCAACTCGATTTCTCTACTTGCATGATCAATCTTCGTCTCAATATTAAAAATTCCTAATTTCAAATCAACATGAACCAACAACCAATGTTTTATTAGAAACTACTACTTGATCCATATGTCCTGGATTGCACAATGTTTTCATTAACCATTTTCAGCAAATTATCTCAAATGAACATTTGATCCCCATTCCTCCTCAGCTGTTGAACGAGAAAAAGCACATGCAACAATATCCTTTAACCATTTCAAGCATGATATTCTCAATTTCAACATTTCAATTCCTCAAGTCACAAATTGTATGCTCAAAATTCATCTCAATATTAAAATAAAAAATTCCTAATTCACGCTGCCAAAAATGCCAACGTTTCATTCTCAATCCACAATCAATGAATCCCACATTAAAAAAACGCCAACTTTTGATTCTATATCCCTGTGTTGGATACACGCACAATCTCCTCAATCATTGCAAGTAAAATCTTATCAATGTAAACATCCCCATTCCCTTAGTTGCATGCTCAAACTACCTCTCCAACATAAAATACTGTTGCAATCACCGAATTCCCTAAGAAGTCTGATACCCTAACAATCACGCACGCGTGCGTTCACAAAAATAATATGCTCAATCCATAATCATCGAATTCCACAATAATATGTAAAAAAAATGCCAATGTTTGATTCTGTATCCCCGTGCTTAATACATGCACAATCTCCTCAACCACTGCAAGTAAAACCCATCAACTAAACATCCCCATTCCCGCTACCTGTGCATACTCACACTACATCTCCAGCATAAAAAAAAATCAATATTCCCAACAAATTACAGAAAATCCATAATCCCCGAATTCCACGCTTGATGATGATCGATTGATTGATAGATTAACATTTTTAAAAATGAAGTCGAAAGAAGAAGAAGAAGACATACGACGTGGAGGGAGAGGGATTGGAGGATGGAGGAGGGCTGGGGGAGGAAGCTGCAGTCCCTTCCCCCTTCCTCCAGCACCCGCTGCACTACGTCGTCGTCCATGGCCGCCGCCGCCGCGCCGCCGCCTCCCAACCACCAGCACCACGACGGCGACGTCGGCCGGGACGGATGTACGGATGGATGGATGGATGGAGTTGTTTTCTGAATCTATTTTGGGTGTGATAATTGTGTGTGTACTCTTTACTTCCTCGCCAAGTTCCCAAATCTGATGTTGTTATTTTTTTAATAAAAAAAAGAGAGTAAAGAAGAATATGCGATGCTCTTCAGTTTTTTTTATTTTTTCTTCCGGTTTTCGAATTTCAACAATTTATATATTTTCGGTAAAATAAATCATTGTCGAAATGATTTGAACTGTTTAAAAGACCTGACATGCATTTTGTTTTATTTAAGTTCCTAATAAAAGAGAGAGAAACAAAAATCTACGATACATGCCCTTCATGGATAGGCTTTGCATCACTCATTTTACCTTTAAATTGGTCATTAACTAAACACTATAATGTTCCTGTTATTATAGGAATTATTTTAAGTTAATTTTAATACCTTCAATGAGGATACTTAAACTTCAGAAACTGATACACTAGAAAAAATCTTTGTTATATATTTGCAACAGAGGTTTTCATAGTTACATTTTGCAAGAGCACTCTGATAATGGGAGATACATGGCTCAAAAAATTGAGGATACAAGGAACAAATTAATAAATCGATTACCGACCGGTTGTTTTGATGATGCTATCCAAGGAGATGACGGCACCAAAGCGATTGTTGTCTGAAACCTGTGAGTGCGAAGTGAATAAAAAATCCCACAAATGAAGGCAGACAAGATAAACAAGCGACCAGATTTGAGCTTTTGGATTTCTTCTTATGTACAAAGATCCTGCAGGGAAAATGCTATCTAGTAACCATATTTGTTGTGTCTACTGGGGATGTAAACAAGTCAAACCTGCTCGCAAGTATTTTATGTTTGGCTCAATTCGAGCTTGAACTCGTGCTCGTTAATTTTGTGTTCGAAAAAATACTCGACCCGAACTGGATAACTCGTTGAACAACGAACAGAACTTGAACTAAAGAGTGTTCAACTCGACTTAGCTCAAAACTCGTGCTCGTTATGTTTAAATTCGAAAAAATATTTAACTCGACTCGTCAATACTATTGAGGTCATATTGAACTTATATAATATTGGAAATAAAATTTTAATCATATATAAGTCGAATATGAGCCAAACACAAACATTCACTCGGTTCGAGTTCGACTCAAAAACATAGCGAGCCGAACACGAGCCAAGCCTAGAAACCATAAATATTGGATGAGTTTGGCTCGACCCATAATACATCAAAGCTCGTCAAGCACTCAAACAATCTAAAAAATGCTTGTAAAAATCACGTTGAATTCAAAAATATCTCTGTTCAGCTCGGTTAAATCCATGCTGTCCACCAATTTTGAATCTTTCTTTGGAACACAGGCTTCAGCTTAGAATTTAAAGGCTTCCATGCCCTGGCTTCTACGTCATCTGCATTTGCCAACTGCTCTGCTGCCTTCTCTTCATCAATCAATCTTGTCACACTCTAGAATGCTCTTTAAATTTTAAGAATGGATGACAAATGTAGAGCAATTTTGAACCCTACGTCTTAAGAGAAATGACAACGGATGGTTTGCCACCTCACCTCGATTCTAAAAGCTAAAGTTGCTTTTCTGATGCAAGTCCCTCAACCCAGTGCATTAAAAAAAATGGTTATCAAAATGGGGCTTTTTATTGGAAATTTTCCTTAAAGATTGTGGCATTGTGCATTAATAACCCATAATATAATCAATTGAACAAACAATAGTCAGATTTCATGAGAAGAAGATAAGAAACAGCAGAAGATCAAACCCCATATTAATTATAATTTCCCTTGGCACAAGAGAAAGGAACAATGATGGATTATCAACAAAATAGAAAATTTTCACCCTTTTTCCCTCGTACAATTGCAACGCCAGATGGTAGGCATACCTGAGCCTGTTTCTGAATCATATGGTCTGTGAGTTGCGTGAGCCTTTTCTTAAGTTCAATCTCTACTTGAGTTGGATCTTCAACTTCCCTCTGTGTTGTCTCGATGTCCTTTGTCAATGCCTTTGCCTGTTATACCATTTCATAAAACACAACCTGACTGTATTCTTTATCGCATTGTGAAGAGAAACTAAAGAATCACCCTCTCATCATTTAAAGTAACGCTCGCATTAAAAGTGGTTCTGAGGTATATAGCGCACTTGAAATGCCAACAGAATTGCTTAAGATCACTAGAACCATAAATGGTAGGCTGCACAGGCTCATGCAAATATCATATCTTAGATGTCAAGAACTCTGTATCAGATGACAACATGGAAGAGGACAACAATCATAGAAGTGTTCATGGTAACTACTTAAATAGCCGCTAGAAGTAACTGTATGCTCTGTGAAGAGAGGCTAAAAGTTGCCATTTTCTCATCAATCAAATAAATCTCTCTTTGAAAGTAGTTCAGGTATATCTGGTTGACATGATATGTCAACAGAATCACTTTGATCACTAGACCTATAACAATAAATGAGCAGCCTGTCTACTGCAAATACCTTATATAATAGTTATCAAGTACTCAGTATCAACTGATAACCTCAGAAAGACCAAACCAATCACAGGGTTATATAGTTACTGTTTTTAAGTAACTATTAGAAGTACCGTTAATGATGAAGATTCACTTGTCTTTGAACAAAATTTCCTTTACCAAAATATTTTCAATAATATTTTTGTAGAGATCTAACTTGTGGGACAAATTCACTGTTTAAAATGAGTTGGATAGAAAGGATTGACTTCAATTTACTTGCGATGATAGTTTGTTTTTTTTTGCCAAACGATTAATGGAATTTACTGAAAATTTAGACACCATAAATACATTGCGATGTACTGAGGGCCAGTAAATGAGTATTATTCCAGGGACAATAGCACTATACCATATTAAATAAATCATTCAATGATTCCCAAATCCCATGCAAGGCAGACAGCGATCATTGAATTGAATAAAACTATTCAAAGCTTTTTATGCAGAAGAACGTTTACTGGGTTAGACATGTACATAATTCCAGCATTTCTATTACTACTTACTACCAAACAGAAGAACTGGTCATTCATAGTTTACTCATAAAACTTGCATAGAAGAACACAAAAATAGAACAATATAACCACTAAACATCCCGATGTATAAGACAAGATAATCTAACCTTTTCTTGCAATTGCGCAATTTTATCACAAGTGAAGTAGTAGTCTGCTTCAAGTAATGCTCTTTCCAGTTTGTCTTGTTTTGATTCTTCTGACTGCAGAAGGTGATGATTAGGTGATCAGCTGATGTATCATGCGAGATGAATAGTTACTTCAAGGATAGACACAAGTAGACCCTGTTGTCCCTAGTATATAGGCAAGGGACATAACACTTACTGCTCACAAAAACTGAGATCACACATTCAACATTCTTTATTCTGGTCAGCTAAGTAAGCATCACCTGTTCTAATGATGCCAAGTTCAGGTAAGACCTTGAAATGCCGCTTCTAATTTCTGCAAAATGAACGACAAATGATGATATTTGTTAAAAACAGCAATGGGGTATCCCGATTATGATTCATGAAATATATTGATGTATAGCTGAAATAAAATAAAGATTTATGTCCGCATTTTGAAAATACATTACATAGACCATTTCAGCTTAATTAAAACAACCAAATAGTTATTGAAATCTTCTTGTTCACATGATATTTTGATGTATGACATTTTAAAATCATCAAATACAAAAGAATCAGGATTACATTCTATTTCCTACACAAATAAATTTGACTAGCATTCTTCATGGCCATCATAGAGGTTCTGAAATTCAAGTGCTACATACCATAATTTTTTCCCTGACATGTATGTGATTAACGTCTGCTTTTGCATTCAAAGGAAATGCTAAATTATTTAATGTGATTTTAAATTTTTGCGCAAAAACTTGACATAAAATTACTTTCCAGATATATATTAGAACTCTTCGAGAAATCGTTTGAAACACTACTTTTATGAAAGTTTATATATTATTATTTCCAATCATGCAAAGGCACATGAGGTCACACTATATAGAATTGTCCAAAATGCAACTATCTACATCATTAGTTGAATAAAAAAGGGGGAAAACTGAAGGCAGTAGCAGATTATATGATGTCAGACAAACTAACATAAAATTTTTAATACATCACACACTACAAAGTGATTATATGCCTTGGCATGGAGAACACATTTAATCTCAAACAAAGCCCCCAAATTCCTAAGTGTAAACGAAAAAGCTTAAAATTTCTACAAACATGATATTAGTTGCCAGCATATATATGAACGTAATAGGGATCTAACTTGATTGTATACATGGTATCCTGTACAGTAGGTATCCAAGTTATATCAAACAAGCCAAGTATTTACCTTGAAGGGTCAATTCTTTATCTTCTAATTGTTGTCAGAGTTCTGCAACTCCAATTAACTCCTACCAGAAGTAAATAGAATGCATGTAAGGTTTTTGACCATTTTGCGAAACCTAAGTTAAAACACATTAAACGGGACTATGTACCTAACATGAAGCATAGTAATAGATATGAGGCCTTTGTCAATAAGTGCTAATTTTAGGCCTATATGTGATTTTTGAATTTTTCCCTATTAAAAGTAATCTATTATAACTAGGAATTCTCTGGTGTAGTCCATAAAAATTTCATCATTGCCACAGGAAATTATAAGATATGTCTTGGTTATCTACGAATCTTTGTGTTGCATTCCTCAGGTTTAGGAAGCAATCCAGTACTTGTGCCAGCCGCATCTCTGTGGGAATTCATCATTTCAGCAATTAGTTACAAGTTGCTGGATAGAGGTATGGATGAGGAAAGGAATTGAGTAGAAGAAGTGGAGGAAAAGAACATAGCAGGGATGCGAACAGAGAGTTCAAGAAGCAGAGAAGGGGAAGGAGAATGCAGGAAACCAGAAGTGGGATTGGAGAGATTGGAGAAGATGTAAACATTCATTGATATTCATTTTCTGTGTACATCATCCTTTTTGCATCTTTTCACAATTCAAAACAAATGTTTCAAATTCAAATTCAAGCAATTACACAATGTTTCAAATTCAAAAGTTCCAACAATTTTTTCAAAAACTTCAACGACTTTTCCCGCCAACTGCAACCGACGTTAACTGTCATTCAATTCCCTCCAGTTTATAACATTTCCTTCCCCTCAAAAGATTCCTTGTCCTCAAGGAAATGTGTTGACAAAAATTCAGGTGTTTCCCAAGTAGCTTCATTCTTGGCAAGATCAGCCCATTCCACTAACTGTAAAGTTTTTCCACGACTTTGAATGGTGGCTACAATTTGTCCCATTGCAGGATATAAAATGTGTAATGAAGCTGATAATACTGGTAGCTTTGTTCCCATCAATTCATTGTTGCCCAATTTCTCCTTCAATAATGAAACATGAAAGACATTGTGAATGCGACAATCATCTGGCAATTCTACTTTATAAGCAACCTCCCCTATTCTTTGTAGAATTCTGTAATGGTCCGTAGCATCTTGGTGACAGTTTGGTGTGCTTGGATAATCTTCCTGAAAGTTGCTTATAAGGATGCAATTTAACATAAACCAAGTCCCCAATGCTGAATTCTTGTTCTCTATGCTTCTTATCATACATCAGCTTCATTCTGTTTTGAGCTAGTAAAATGTTAGCCTTAAGAGCCTAAAGGATTTCATCCCTGGTTTTCAGTTGATGCTCCACCTCCAGTAGCATAGCAGTACCTGGAACATAGCATAACAATGATGGTGGAGGACGTCCATATACAGCTTCAAATGGTGTGCACTTTATAACACTATGCCAAATAGTATTATAGCTTGTATTTTGCCCAAGATATCCATTGATTCCATTCTTCAGGTTGATCACTCGTGAAGCATCAAAGGTACATCTGTAATACCCTATTCACCACTTCAGTTTGTCCATCAGTTTGAGGATGGTAGGCAGAACTGAAATTAAATGAAGTTCCTTGCAATCAGAATAGTTCCTTCCAAAATCCACTTGTGAAAACTGCATCCCTATCACAAACAATCTGTTCAGGCATTCCGTGTAGCTTGAATACTGAATCAAAGAATAACTGTGCTACTGACAGGGAAGTATATGGATGCTTTAGAGGAATAAAATGCGCATATTTGGAAAGTCTGTCAACTACCACCAATATAGAAGTTTTGCCATTGGACATTGGCAAGCTGTCGATAAAGTCCATGGAGATCTGAGACCATATGCTATGTGGTATAGGTAATGGTTGCAATAGCCCTGCTAGAGTTGTGTTCGAAGCTTTATGAACTTGACAAATTTCACAATTGCGAATTATTCGCTTTAAATGATCCTTCATTCCTGACCAGAAAAAAACTCCTCTCATTCGTCTAAGTGTTTTATGATATCCTTCATGAGTACTACCATGAAACTCCTTGGCAATTATATCAATAAGATCAGAATGCCTTGATAAGTAAATTCGATGTTTGAAGAATATCAATCCGTTGGCCTCTGTCCATTGAGGGGAGAGTTTTTTATCTCGAATTTGCTGGACTATCTCTTGTAGAGCAGGGTCAGTAGTGACAGCAGTTTGGTTTGGCTCAATCCAATCAGGTGTAGGAGAAGAAATTGCCAAATAACTTGATCCATAAAGAAGTCTGGAAAGAGCATCTGCAGCTGAATTTTCAGATCCCTTCTTACACTCCACAGTAAAATCAAATCCCATCAATTTATGCAGCCACCTTTGTTGGGAAGGAGTGACTATTTTTTGTTGCCATAGAAACTTCAAGCTTGAGTGATCACTTCGAACCACAAATGAATGCCCAAGTAAGTACTGTCGCCACCTTTGAACAACCAACACCAATGCTAACAGTTCCTTTTCATAAGTAGACAGTAGTCTATTTTTTCCATGTAGAGCCTTGCTAAAGTAAGCTATAAGTTGCCCTTGCTGCATTAGAACTGCTCCCAAGCCAATGGTAGAAGCATCACATTCTATCTCAAATTTGTGAGCGAAGTTAGGTAGCCTTAAAACAGGTCCTGTTGTGATGGCTTCCGGCTAACTTAGACCTTGGAGTCCATTCAAATGAATCTTTCTTCAACATGGAGGTAAGGGGTTCAGCAATGCATCCATATCCTCTTATAAACTTTCTGTAATATCCACTCAATCCTAAGAACCCTCTCAAGTTCTTGATGTTAGTGGGAAGAGGCCACTTAGACACGGCCTCGATCATCTCAGGATCCATGGCTACTCCTCCTTTGGATATAACATGTCCCAAGTAGCATATCTGTTGTTTAGCAAACTCACATTTTTCCTTCTTCAAAAAAGGCTGTTGTTGCGAAGAATGTCAAAGGTGAGCCTAAGATGTTGTAGATGAGACTCTATATCAGCACTAAATACCAAGATGTCATAAAAAAAAAATAATGAACTGCCCTAAATGTTTATCAAAAATGCAATTCATTAGGGACTGAAAAGTCGAGGGAGCATTTGTCAAGCCAAATGGCATGACAGTAAATTCGTAATGCCCCTTGTGAGTTTTAAAAGCAGTTTTATATACATCATTCTCAGCCATTCTAATTTGATGATATCCTGATCTGAGATCAAGCTTAGAAAACACGACAGCATTACATAATTCATCTAATAAATCATCAATCAATGGTATCGGAAACTTATCTTTAATTGTTTGCTGATTTAGGGCTCTGTAATCTATGCACATTCTCCATGTTCCATCTTTCTTTTTAACCAGCAATGCTGGTGACGAGTATGGACTTTGGCTGTGTCTGATAATTCCAGCTTGGAGTAGCTCAGTGACTTGCCTATCCAATTCAGCTTTCTGTAGAGGAGGATAACGATAGGGTCTCAAGGCTATTGGTTGTGCTCCTTCCTTCACAGGTATGGTGTGATCATGAGCTCTAGCTGGAGGAAGTCTCTTTGGTTTGCTAAACAGTTCTTCATAGCTGCTTAACAATGAATTGAGATCCTGATGGTCAGAATCAACTTCCTTTTTTTCTGATTGTGAATCTGTACTGAAGCTGTTATTTGTAATAACACCCCTTGTGTTTTTTTATGGCTGCTTTCACAATTTTCTTAGAATCGACCATTTGCAATGGAAATTTTTTTGATCCTGTTAATAGCAGTTTCTTGCCCTCATAAGTGAAAGACATTTGCAATTGAGAAAAATCCCAGACAATTGGTCCTAATGTCCTCAACCATTGAATCTCCCAAGACAATGTCATACTCCTTAAGAGGTAGCAAATGAAAATCAGCTGTAAGTTGAACTCCTTGAACTCCGAATGTGATTTTTCTACAAGTTCCTGGACTTTGTAATCTCTCTCCATTAGCCACAATCACATCCAATGCTCTAGTAGTTTCTGCTGATAGGTTCAACTTTGTAGCAAGGGTAGAATCCAAGAAGTTATGGGTAGAACCTGAATCTACCAATATTTGAACTAATTGCTTCTGAAGGACTCCTTGGAATTTCATAGTTTCAGGTGTAACTTCCCCTGTAAATGCTTGTAATGAAAGTTTCAATAAATCTGCTACCTCCACTAATTGATCATTTATGTCTTCCTCAATCATAAGTTCCTCTTCCTTGCATTCTTCTAATTCCTCATATATTGCTTCAATGGAAAATAATTTTTTACATTTGTGGCCAATGCTGAACTTTTCATTGCAGTGGAAACAAAGTCCCTTTGCTTTCCTATCTACCATTTCCTCCACTGTAAGTCTTTTAACTGGTTGTTTCTTTGCTAAAGAAGAGTTAGCACCTTCAATTCTTGAATCTGAGAGTTCCAACTTAGGCTTATACTCTCCTGATGGAAACAAGGCCTTCCTTTCCTTCAACTTGGCTTCATATAGTTTAGCAAACCCTAGGGCAGTACGAATAGAAGTTGGTTTCTGAGCTTTGACATCATATCTCAATGTAGTTCTTAAAAAAACTGATCTGCTGTTCACGAGTAACATTTTCAGCCTTTGTAACCAGCCTTATAAAGGTAGTATAATAGTCTTGAACTGATCCAGATTGCCTCCAATTTGATAGTTCCTCAAAAAAATCATCAAATTCTGAAGTGCCGTACCTTGACAAAATCTCTTTTTGAATTCCACCCAGGTTAATGCCCCTTGTTCCTTCTTAAACAGTTGATAGCACAATTAGACTTCATCATCCAGGTGATAAGAAGTGATTGGAACCTTACCCTTCTCAGCAATGTGGTACAATTCAAAATATTGTTCACACAACCCTAGCCAAATCACTGGATCTTCTTTTCCATTATACCTTCTAAATTTCAGTTTTCCTATGTGCGTCATCAACCTTGGATCCCCTTGATTATTTACATTCTCATAAGCTTTGAAGGGAATAACATCAGATCTGAATTCATTTCTCACGATCTCATCAAAAGCCTCATGCATATTAGAAATCTCAAGCCTAGTTAGTCTGGTGTTCATGGAATTAACAAAATCCTGAACCACTTTAAGCACTTGTGCGCATGCATCGATCGAATTCTGTAATTGCACTTGTCCAATAGCTAAATTGGTAAAATCTAGAAGTGTAGAATTTACCTCAAAATCCTTTTCAACTAGTAGGTCTCTCATCGATCGAGCCTGCTTTGATACCAATTTGTTGCATTCCTCATGTTTAGGAAGCAATCCAGTGCTTGTGCTAGCCGCATCTCTGTGGGAATTCATCATTTTAGCAATTAGTTACAAGTTGCTGGATAGAGGTATGGATGAGGAAAGGAATTGAGTAGAAGTGGAGGAAAAGAGAGTTCAAGAAGCAGAGAAGGGGAAGGAGAACGCAGGAAACCAGAAGAGGGATTGGAGAGATTGTAGAAGATGTAAACATTCATTGATATTCATTTTCTGTGTACATCATCCTTTTTGTATCTTTTCACAATTCAAAACAAATGTTTCAAATTCAAATTCAAGCAATTACACAATGTTTCAAATTCAAAAGTTCCAACAATTTTTTCAAAAACTTCAACGACTTTTCCCGCGAACTACAACCGACGTTAACTGTCATTCAATTCCCTCCAGTTTATAACACTTTGCGTTCTCCACTAATGAATGCTATGGTTCATCTCTCTCAGTTATCTGTTAACTGTAACTTATCCTCCATCAGCAACAGGCCAGCCAAAGAAACCAGATAAATTTTGGTCAAGAACTTGCGCTCAGAATAGCAAAGTTATTCATGTGTATCATTAAATAATTTTCACAGAATAAATGGTGAAGATAAGCTGCTAACGATCTCCCTAATGTATGCAAGGTAGTTTTTGATCAATCAACAAGCCACCTCAAAGAAACATTAAAGTAGCAATAGCGCCAACCATCTTGAAACATTCAAGTTTACAAGTTAAGCAAACTAACAAGTTGTTTGTCTCCTAAAAAATATTAAATAAAGAGAAACATAGTGATCCATCTTTGCCCAAACACTAATTGGCGATGACATCTAAATAAGTATACCTCGATTTCAAGATTCCTTTGTGTAGCAGCAAGGGATTCAGCAAGCTTGGCATTAGTAGTCTGCAACACATTTTCAGTTGTTAGTTCAAGGGAAAATATGCATCCAAAAGTAAGAAGGCCACAGATCTTTAACAAGGAGAGAATGCAATGAAATATCAGTAGATGCAGCGCATCATCATCATGAGGAAAAAGTGGACCTCGAGTTTTGTTAAGCGAGAAGGGCTTCCATTCTGGTCTTGTCAAGTTTTTGTTTCTCCAGCTGAACAGCATCCATTGTTTCAATAGTGCTCAGATGAAGTTCTGAAGCCTGAATGGAAAAGACACAGATTATTAGCAGAAAATGAATAGATGTTAAGTGATAGCTCAACAATCTTCTTCTCAATTGCATTTGGTTGGGAAGGAATATCACAGACAATTTTTCCATATATACAATCGGTCTATATGTGTTTATAGAGTCACATCTTAACCACTATATTAATAGGTTGAAAGGGTTTCACACTTCTCCTACAATGAAGACAGAGTTCTGAATAAGAACATTGACATAGCAAGAAAAAATTGGTCCTAAAAACAGGCTAAATTTAGTATTGATTCCCAAGAAAGATCATAAAATTGAGTTTGGTCACTTAGTCTTGATCTATCAGTTTAAAAAATGAAAGTGATATCTTAAATTTAAGGGCATAATTATCCAACTCCTACAGAATAGTTCCTCCATTATATTATTGGTATAAAAGTTTCAACCTATTTGACATCCGTCTTTTAATCAACCTATTATTGGTATAAAAGTTACCATTTTATGGCAGCTAATTAACAGCCACTCGTCTTAGTTTACATGTCATAAGACTTTTATGTATCGTAGCACCAATATCAACATTTATTATGAACCAGGAAAAAGAACAATCCAATCTATATACAAATCACTCTAATAATGGGCATTCAGTAGAGAAGTTTAAAACCTAGAAAACATAAAACATAGAGAATAGAATAAGAAGGAATTTAACGGGACAACCTCCTATGCCTGCTGTTTTTCTCTCTCCTCCAGTATTTTCTCCAAACTCAAATTTTCACCCTTCAGTCTCGCAACAACATTCTCACGTTCATGCAAAGCGTCCAACGCTCAATCAGCCCTTTCCTCAGCAAGAATCTGTTCTGCTCTCCTCCTTTCTACCTCATCTTCAGAATCAGATGTAGCACCTGAATTGGACTCGGAATCTGACCCCCTATCACTATCTCCTCTTCATAATTCCTTTGTTCATCCTCTCCGATAGCATCAACCATGCGCACTCCATCTGTTTGTCCGGTTGATGTGCTAATGCCATCTCCCCCACTGACTATACTTCTCCAATCAAATCTAATTGCCGTTTCACCCAACGGTGCTTTCCGCTCATTTGCGACGTCTTTGGTCAATGCCACTTCATTCGCTTATTGTGGCATATTATCTCCGTTGCCATATCCATTCCTGTCCTCTACAGGCTCTCTTCGCACAGTAGCAGACCTCTCAGTTCGTCCGGAAAACCCGACGTCATCATTCACATTCTTATCAATGCCCGATTTCTCCATCGAAATTGCTTCCTTTGGGTGATAGTACTAGGTTTCAATGTAGATTTGAGAACAACACTACCAGCATTCCTCCGGTTCTTGGCAGGACCAAAAACCCCAATCTCATTCTTGTTCCGATCCTTATGCAACCGAAATCCCCGACAGCGCGGCCGGCCGGAGGGATCGAAATCATGGAATTCGACGAGCTGAGGAGCTCAGTCCAGTCCACAGCTCTGGAAGAAGCAGCGGCGGGTGCCAATCAAAAAAAACCGACTAACAAATCCATCAATCAAAAACGAGAAAAACAACAAGAACATGACGGCATTGCAATCCAAAAAAAAGAAGAAGAAGAAATTGGAGGGCCGGCGACCTGTTGGAGGAAGGAGTCGACATCGACATCGCCGGATCGGAATTGGGAGAGAGTGGGAACGTTGAAGAGAAGCGGCGTTGTTCACAAGTAGGTGTAAGCCTCCATCGGTGTCTGACTCTGTAGCCTGTACAGCCCCTTTCATCCTTACAGACTCTTTTGTCTCGGGATTTGTTTCGATTTCGCACCAAGCAAGAGTATTTGTCACCATTTTTGTCACGGCTCAGACACACCTTGCCGCCACGAACTAACTGGATAAACAAACCCGTGTCAATTATTTACCACAAAATTTCCGTAAAACTCGCACAATCGGTAAAAAAATATGCGCCAAGGAAAGATTTTTGTAACATAACTTGCCACTTCCACGTTGGTAGAAGATCGTGGCAAAAATGGAAAAACAAATAATTTGTTACAATTAAATTATAACAAAATTTTGTACTATTTAATTATGAGAAGTGCTTATGATAAAAATGTGGAGATTAAATTTCTTTTTTTTTTGAAAAAAATCTGCATTTCCCCTTTCCCCTTAACAACAACCGCCTTACCCTTGTTCGCTTCCCATGTAATGCGATGAGCGCAAAAAATATAGTCATCAAAAGTGTGAAGGTTAATTCATCAATAAGCTAATTCAGATATGTGTGCGACTATGATAATATTTTTCTTCTTCTATATACCCTTCTTAAGGATCGATTTATATTTGATTTGGCTCAATGCTAATATTCGAAAAAACTCAACTCGAAGCTTAACTCGATATTAAACTAGCCAATTTGGGGTTTTACCTATACAACTCAGCTCGACTCAAAACTCAATACTTTATATAAAAAATAATATTTTTTACCATATTTATTTTAATTTTATTTATGTAAATATAACTAATTTATAAAATGTTATTATATGATATCATATTCAAATAAATTTATGCATGATTAAATTATCTTTTATGCTTCAAATTTGAGATATTTTAATTATAAATTAAAATATAATATGAATTATACAAAAAAATAGCAGCAATAAAAATAAATCAAATTATCTCGATCTCGACTTAAACTCGAATAGACTCTAATATTTTTTATCTTGACTCGTACTCGAAATCAAGCGACCCTAACTTGATCAAAATTCGACTATACTCCCACTACGAGCACCCATAGTTTTAGTGTCATCTCCCTTGAGATACTAGGATAATTACTTTACTCTTAGATATTCTACAATTTCGTACGCTCTAAACATTCTAATTTTCGCTCCAGATCATCCTTTAACGCTTCCTCGTGAAGAAACCCATGTAATTAGAAGTTGTTGTGAACACCAAATTAACAAATTTACCGTTTTGGTAGCAGCGGGTGAGAACCAGCATTCACTAATTTTATTCCTCTTTCATAACTGGAAAAATAACAAGTACATGGTCTTCCATATTCTTGGTAACACACAAGTGGAAACTAGTAACAAAAACAATACATTATGCATAGATTTCCCCCCCAAATCATGTATATTGTTTCAAATACTTATAGTTAACTGTGGCATAGGAAGACTAGTTTCCCATTCTTGTCATGGATATAACCATATTGGCATAAGTTCTCTTGTTATTAGACATATGCTCTCCGACCACCTCTGAGAATATGCAGAAGAGATCATCCATATTTAGCTCATCTCCAAAGTGACTCACTAGCAAGGACTCGATGACTGCTCTTATACACTTCGCAACATTCAAGCCACTTCTAGCCTTGTTGAAGATATAGTTCTCATCCCTTTCTTCACCATTATCATCCCAATCCACTTCTATGATGCTGATTCCATCAACCTCGAATGACCCTTCTTGCTCAATGATCCTCCTAACGTCTTGAACCGATGGTGAGTAAAATGGCAGATTGAAGGAGTCTAACTTCTCTTCTTCAATCACTCCCTATCATACATATGCATGTATAATTAGTAAATGATTAATTGCGATTTCTGGGCTTGTTCTAAATGCCAAATAATGGGTTTTGCTCAATTTGTGCAATAACTCATTACAGTTTTAATTAAGTAATTTCATGTATGATTTGTGCATGTTAATAATTAGTCACAATTTGTACTACCTGTAAAACCATGGCTCTGAGTGCTTGAGCCAAGCAATCCCATATGTAAAAGTATTCTCTTGGGTCTGCACTTGTTCTACCAAGAAGTGTGAGTACCATTCTTCCCCCAGAAACCATTTCCTGAGAGCGGCAATTGAGGAAAAGCGAGAAGTCATTTGAATATTGCTCCAAGTAAGCTTTTTCCACAGAAAGAGGAGTCGTCTTTGAGATGTAGATATTCCCTTTGTTCAAGCTCCTAGTGGCATCACCATCAAGTAATGGAGGAACCTTCATAGAACATAAAATATTTACTAGACATCAATGACATTGGATACTGGGGCACTTACATATATAACATTATAATTTACCAAACTTTGTTGTTAAAAATTTAAAATTATATTGGTGGGCACCTGAGAAATAAAGTGCAGGCTGTAAGAGGAGTGCACAAAATGCAAACTTTTGGAGGAAAAGAGTCTGCCGTAGAAGGAACCAGGAGCGCCAACAATGAAACAGGAAAGATCAGAACCTTGGCCCTTCTCCTCCTTCATCTTCTGGTAAAATTCTGGGAGGGATTGGAAGATGGCATTGAAATCATTCCCAGGTAGATCATTCAGAAAAACCCGAAATTCGGGCACTTTCCGGCACATCTCCTTTTGCTTCCTCTCAATGGCATCAACCAGAAAAGAGGTCACAAACAAAGTATTTGGTCCGCTAGAGCAGCCCAGATCTGCTATGCCCACACTCTCGCCCAAGGGGCTGAAGCAGAGCTTAGCTATTGCACCCTCAATGATCGGCCTTGCCTTGATTATGGACGTTCTCTACACAAATATATGCAGAGTGAAAAAACATGCCTGTGAGCAATATACCATGCAGAGAAAAAATTGAGATGATGAAAACAGCTGAGTTGTAATTGCATGCCTGCAAAAAGGAATTAGAGGCATAGCTGGTTTCTCCCATTCCACCAACCATGTGAAGAACTTGTTGAACCTCCATGGTGATGTATATCAAATTCTAATTCTATAGAAAAGTGATCTATCGGCTTGCTTCGACTTGTGAGTAAATTTTGCTGCGAAAGATGAGATATATATAGGCACAAGACCGAGTTGTTTCACGAAAATAATATTCTGGGTTCATTTTATGACGCAACCAGTGTGACATAGGCAATGGTTTGTATTATCCAGACGTCCAAGAGTCTCTTGTTCACACTTAACAAGTACAAAGTGTGTTGCCACCATTTGATGGAAGATATGTAGTTATAATTGTAGTTTAAAATTTTAAAATTTGGACTCCACTCGTCGTATCATGTCATGGAGTGAGAATGGGAGTCAACTCTAAGCCAAATTGGATTCATTTATATTAAGTTTTTAATTATATATATATATATATATATAATTGTATAAGATTTGTATTTTTTGTCTTTTTAACACTTGATATGGATAAATATATGATTTATATTCCTTAAAATTGGCTTTAAAATTTTTTGTTTAAATATTTTCCTCTTAATCACAACAGTACTAAGTTGATTCCTAAATTGAGTACTTCTAATTATTAGAAAATTATTTGTTTAAGTAAAACTATTAAACGCTTGTGGATAAATGGGTGAGAGTGTAGTCTTCTATCATTCATTTTAATTTTGATTTATTTTTTCAATTTTTTCTTATTAATTAAATCTCTTATTTTTCACCTATCCTCCTTGAGCCATGCATGACATATATTAGAGATAGGCTATAATTTTATAAATAAATCCTCGTTAAATAATGAGATAGATTATAATGATATCATATTTTCAAGATAAAATATGACTTTAAAGATAAATTCTAAGTGATTTATTTTTTAATTTTTTAATATTTTGATTGGTTGAATCTCCAACTTTTTATTAGAATGCATCTTTTAGTTATCCTTTTATTATTAATAATTAAGAGTAGTTAAGAGTAGATTGGTTTAGTTCATCTATTTATTATTCGGCTTATAAAAATTTTGTAATATTTAATTTAAAATAATAGATAAAACATCAAATCAGATGATTATTTCTGGTGCCTGGATGTGTTACACCTTTCATGTCTACGTTGAATTTGTATTGTGTGAATGTCTTTTCCTCTTATAAATCCGAGATAGAGTTCATATATATATATATATAGGAAAAAGATAGCCTGGGGATGACTGCATGAAAAATTTCCTGCAGTCACCCTGATCTGGACCATTGGATATAATCTGATGGCCAAGATCTACTTTCTTAAAAAACAATAACCTTCCTCTCCTCCCTCCCACTCCACGTTGTTGCCGCCGCTGCCCTCGCCGTCCGCCACCGTTGTGCTCCCCCGTTGGCGCCCTTGCACACCGCCCGCGCCCACCATTGCAGCCCCCGCCATGCGCCCTCCGCCGCGCTCATGCCCTCCGCCATGCTTGTGCCCTCCACCACACCCGCGCCCTCAGCCGCGCTCACGCCCTCGTGTTGCCAAGGACCTCTGTCGCGCCCACGCTCGATGCACCGCCATCGTTCCTCCTCGCCACACCCGCCCCTGCTCCCTCCACCCCCATCCGCGTTGCCGAGGACCACCGCCAGGCCCATGCTCGACTCGCCGCTGGCGTGGGCGCGGCGAGGAGGAATGGCAGCGACATGTCGAGGATGGCCACGGGCATGGGCGTGGCAGAGGAGCAAGGGTGGCAGCACCGCGGGTGTGGGCGAGGCAGACGGCGGTGGTGCAGGTGCGGGCATGGGCGTGGCGGGTGAGCAAGGGGGCGGCGGTGCGGCAACGAGCAAGGGAGCAGGGGCGCAGCTGGGCGGGGTCAGCGGTGGGCCGGAGACCTGGGCTGGGGGCACGAGGGGGCGAAGACTCGGGTGGGGTCACACGGGGGTGAAGACCTGGGCGGGGTCGCAAGGGGGCATGGTGGCGCGGGTGGGGGTTGCAGGGGGCGGAGACCCGGGCGGGGTCGTGAGGGGGTGGGGTAGCAGGGGCCAGAGACCCGGGGGGTCGTGAGGGGGCCCGGCGGTGCGGGCAGGGTCGCAGGGGTCAGAGACCCAGGTCGGGGTTGGGAGGGGGAGCGGCGGTGCGGGTAGGGTCGTGAGGGGGCACGACAGAGCGAGCGGGGTCGTAGGTGGGCAGAGACTTGGGCGGGGTCGTGAGGGGGCGAGGGGCATGGCGCCACTGGTGGGGTCGCAGGGGGAGAGACTCGGCAGGGTTGTGAAGGGGACACGGGTGGGGTCACTAGGGGGCAGAGACGCGGGCGGGGCCATGAGGGGGTGCAGTAGCACGGGTGGGGTTGCAAGGGGCGGAGACACAGGTAGGGGCATGGGGACGAGCGTGTGGGCGTGAGCACGGCGGATGGCGGCGGCAAGGAGGAGGGTAAGATGAGAGGCTTTTTAAGAAAATAGATCTAGGTCATCAGATTATATCTGACGGTCCAGATCAGGGTGACTATAGGAAATTTTTCCTGTAGTTGCCCCTGGGGTATCCAATCCCATATATATATATATATATATATATATATATATATAGACACACACACACACGAAAACAAATGTAGAATACCAATGAAAATTATTTCATCAATATGTCTCTTGTTCCGTTTACTAATGCATAATTTTACAAACTCTATTTTGACTCAAAAAACTCTTTGAGTTACTCCATATTATAGTTTTCCAAATCAAAGTCTATAGATGTAGATGACTCTTTGGTGACAGATTTTATAATTAATTCTCCAAATAAAAGAATAAAAATTATTAAAACTTTTAGTTTTCTTTTGATTTAACTAAATCAATATTTTAAAATATTATAAATAATATATTTATTAATTTCAAGCATCAAACGAGCAACATTCACAAATTTCATAAAACATTTTATTTCCATGCATGATTAAAAGTAATAATATAAATAACTCATAGTCATTTTTGGGTCGACTCCTGCCACACCATGACAATGGTAAAACTAGCCTAGATTTTAAGCTATGTTCCACCGTCCATATTATTTATATATTGTTTAGCATTTAGCGTATGGCTAAAGATAGGCCACAATACGATCAAAAGATACATTGCAACATGTGGTTATAGCGATGATATTATATGTGGACAATTAGTTTTGGTATTAGTTATACTGCATTATATCGTGGACAACCCAGTTTTGTTTTGAGTTCGTATAAAGGACGTTGATTCACAATGAGCCATGTCCCATCTCAATCAGCTTTTCATACCTTTGCCCAGTGATGCTGGCGGCCGCCGACCAACGGTACCGGTCGCAGGCGGCCATGTCTGGCTGTCCTTAGGCCAAATCCAGCTGTTGCCAGATCTGGCCGGATGGCCGCCCCTGGACCAAATCTAACTGCGGCCAAATCTAACCACCCCCTGACCAAATCCAAGCTGCGAATGGACCTGGCCGGCGACGACCAGATTTGGTCGCGCAGCAAAAAAAGAAGAAAATAGCCACCTCGCAGCAGCCGCTGATTGATCGTACCGGTCGTGGGCGGCCATGTTTGGCTGCCCCCAGACCAAATCTAGCCGCGGCCAAATCTAGCCAACCTTGGACCAAATCCAATCGCGGCCAAATTTGACTGTGCGGCCTGGCAGTGATGGACCTGGCCGGCGACGACCAGATCTGGTCGCCTAGCAAAAAGAAAAGTAAAGAAAATAGCCACCCCGCTGCCGATCCTACTGCCATTACTGCCGCGCTGCCCTACCCCACCGACACCGACTTTGTTGAAGGCTGCGGGTGTTGTTGGGGTCGTCTTATCTTATTGGACATGAGGCAATGATATTATACGTGGACAAGTAGTTTTGGTATTCGTCATACTTAATACGTTGTGGACAACAAGTTTTGTTTTGAGTTCGTACTTCATAGCATTCGTCATAAAGAATTCTTGTGGACGTTGATTCACAATGAGCCATGTTCCATCTCAATTTCATGCCGCCAACGAACATTGCCTGCCTTCCGGGCGTAAGCTTCCTAACTTCTCGTGCAGCACGTTTCCTTATATAAAATTAAATGGCATGGTTACGCGTCACATAATTTCAATTATTCTATCTGGATTGGTCTGCCCGATGAATATATTATTATACTATGTACAGACAAGCTATCTCGTTTTTCAGTACGTGTTTCGTTAGTCAACAAAATGAGATCCTCGCGTATGTTGCGGGGCTTGATGTGACTAATACTTTGAGCGGAATCTGGCGGTGGTGCGGGCGCAAGCATGGGCGTGGCGGGTGAGCAAGGGGGCGGCGGTGCGGCAACGAGCAAGGGAGCAGGGGGTGTAGCGGGCGGGGTCGCAGGGGCCGGAGACCTGGGTGGGGGCATGAGGCGAAGACTCAGGTGGGGTCACAAGGGGGTGAAGACCTGGGCGGGGTCGCAAGGGGGCATGGTGGCGCTGGCGGGGGTTGCAGGGGGCGGAGACTCGGGTGGGGTCGTGAGGGGTGGGGTAGCAGAGGCCAGAGACCCCGGGGGGGTCGTGAGGGCGCCCGGCAATGCGGGTAGGGTCGCAGGGGGTCAGAGACCCAGGCGGGGTAGGAGGGGAGTGGCAATGCGGGTAGGGTCGTGAGGAGGCACGACAAAGTGAGCGGGGGGTCGTAGGTGGGCAAAGACTCGGGCGGGGTCGTGAGGGCGAGGGGGCATAGCGCCGGGGGTGGGGTCGCAGAGGGGGGAGACCGAGGGGCGGGGTTGTGAGGGGGCGTGGGCGGGTTCACTAGGGGGGGGCAGCGACGCGGGCGGGGCCAAGACGGGGGTGCAATAGCACGGGTGGGGTACCAAGGGGCGGAGACACAGGTAGGGGCATGGGGACGAGCGTGTGGGCGTGAACACGGCGGATGGCAGTGGCAAGGAGGAGGGTAAGAGATCAGAGGTTTTTTTAAGAAAATAAATCTGGGTCCATCAGATTATATCCGATGGTCCAGATCGGGGTGACTATAGGAAATTTTTCCTGCAGTTGCCTCCGGGGTATCCAATCATATATATATATATATATATATATATATATATATATATATATATAGACACACACACACACAAACAAATGTAGAATACCAATAAAAATTATTTCATCAATATGTCTCTCGTTCCGTTTACTAATGCATAATTTTACAAACTCTATTTTGACTCAAAAAACTCTTTGAGTTACTCCATATTATAGTTTTCCAAATCAAAGTCTATAGATGTAGATGACTCTTTGGTGACGGATTTTATAATTAATTCTCCAAATAAAAGAATAAAAATTATTAAAACTTTTAGTTTTCTTTTGATTTAACTAAATCAATATTTTAAAATATTATAAATAATATATTTATTAATTTCAAGCATCAAACGAGCAACATTCACAAATTTCATAAAACATTTTATTTCCATGCATGATTAAAAGTAATAATATAAATAACATAGTCATTTTTGGGTCGACTCCTGCCACACCATGACAATGGTAAAACTAGCCTAGATTTTAAGCTATGTTCCACCGTCCATATTATTTATATATTGTTTAGCATTTAGCGTATGGCTAAAGATAGGCCACAATACGATAAAAAGATACATTGCAACATGTGGTTATAGCGATGATATTATATGTGGACAATTAGTTTTGGTATTAGTTATATGTTATACGTGGACAACCAGTTTTGTTTTGAGTTCGTATAAAAGGACGTTGATTCACAATGAGCCATGTCCCATCTCAATCAGCTTTTCATACCTTTGCCCAGTGATGCTGGCGGCCGCCGACCAACGGTACCGGTCGCAGGCGGCCATGTCTGGCTGTCCTTAGGCCAAATCCAGCTGTTGCCAGATTTGGCCGAGATTTGGCCGCCCCTGGACCAAATCTAACCGCGGCCAAATCTCGTCGCCCCCTGACCAAATCCAAGTGCGAACGGACCTGGCCGGCGATGACCAGATTTGGCCGCGTAGCAAAAAAAAAAAAAAAAAAAGCCACCCTGTGGCGGCCACCAATTGATCATACCGGTTGTGGGCGGGCGGCCATGTTTGATCAAATCCAGTTGTGGCTGAATTTAACTGTGCGGCCTGGCAGTGATGGACCTGGCCGGCGACAACCAAATTTAGCTGCACACCAGAAAAGAAAATGGAAAAGAAAATAACCGCCCCGCTGCCAATCCTGTCGCACTGCCCTACCCCACCGACACCGACTTTGTTGAAGGCTGAAGGTGTTGTTGGGGTCGTCTTATCTTATCGGACGACAAGTTTTGTTTTGAGTTCGTACTTCATAGCATTCGTCATAAAGAAATCTTGTGGACGTTGATTCACAATGGGCCATGTTCCATCTCAATCAGCTTTTCGTACCGCCAACGAACATTGCCTATCTTCCGGGCGTAAGCTTCCTAACATCTCGTGCAGCACGCTTCCTTATATAAAATTAAATGGCATGGTTACGTGTCACATAATTATTTTATAATTTTATTTTTTTATTTTTTATTAATAAAATTTTATTATTTATTATAATTTAAATTTGTTTTAAATCCTTTAATATTTTTTAAATTTAATTAGGTTTTGTTTTCGCACATGTCATAAAATTATTTTACAATATTATCTTTTTATTTTTTATCAATAAAATATTATTTTATTATTATGATTAAGATTTATTATTGAATTATTTAGTATTTTTTTATTATAATTAAGAATTATTTTGATTTATATTATTATTAAGATTCATTTTGAATCCTTTAACTACACAGTACCACCCGAATTAGCGGCTAATTTTTGTGTAGAGTATTATAGTATATACCCATAGTACATTCTTTTAAGGAAAAATAGGCAGTTGCCACCCTATCCTCCTCAGAGGTTCTTGGAAATTTTGTTTCCTATAAATATTCTGGTGGAGTTTATTTTTTCAATTATTCTATTTGGATTGGTCTGTCCAATGAATATATTATTATACTATGCACAGGCAAGCTATCTCGTTTTTAAGTACGTGTTTCGTTAGTCAACAAAATGAGATCCTTGCGTACGTTGCGGGGCTTGATGTGACTAATACTTTGAGAGGAATCTTTTCTTTCGGTGGCACCAATAAAATTCCGAAGGAGAACCAACTCATTTCAATAATTTTGCGATATATTCTAAGGAAAATTTAAGGGAGACGACATTATGATTTACTTTGAGATTTTATAAAATACATTAGCTAATAGATATTTTAAAACTATTTTTTATTAAATTTATTAATTTGATAACTAAGATGAAAGGGTTATAAACACGAGAGATTGATTTGAAAATTTACAATTACACTTATTATTTATTTTTAATTCAAATATATGGGTTTTAATTGTGCGACCTATTAAATTGCTCGAAATAAAACATATCACTCATATAAGTAATATTAGCCGTAGCTCCTGTATATAAGACTATATTCTATCTTTTTAGAAATCTTTCAAAACTTTTTCTTTAAGATAACATAGAATTATATTGTGTGGCGAATAAAGATATTTACATGTTAGACATTGTCGAAAACAAAATCTCAGCCTCATCAAATTAAACTTGAGACCATGTCATTACAAATAACATCAAAGCCTACTTCAGACTTTATTTGGGCTAAAAAATGACTTACATGATATGAATACATGAGCTAATAGGGATTTATGGGGATAATTTCTTCTTAAGGGTCCGTTTGGTAAGCATGAAATTAAAGTAATTGACATTAAAATTTTGAAATAATAAACCTTAATAAAAGTAGCAATATTTAACATATTTTTTTATAAAAAATAATATTAAGGTAATTATTTTTTATACAAATTAATTATGATTACATCCACGAGAGTATAAAATAATTATGATTACCTTATATGCCCCACCAGTATGCTCTTAAATGAACAAAAAATATTTCTCCTTTTTTCTTATCTCAATAAATAAGAAAAAAGAAGAAAAGTAACACCTATTCTTCGGTCCGAGGGCGGACCGAAATACAATGTTATAATTAGAAAAACTATTCATTAGTTTAACACGTACAAATTTTATAGAAACAGATCTGAACCCTTAAAGAATGGTTAAGATGGTAACCTTATTAGGGTATTTATATACAATACATGCTGAATCAACTTAAATATGAAGGTTCACAAAACTTAAAGGAGCTCCTAGCTAAGATATGATGATGAAGACAAGTGAAGGTAGATCCTTCTGAACAATAAGCTTCCATTGTCACCGGAACACAGGTCTGCCTACGTTATTTATGTCTTACAACAAGTTCTCAAATGACTAGAAGAAAGTGCTGATGATTCAAATATCATAAAAGATAACAAATACACCTAGAGATTTTAGACCAAAGTATTGAAATCAATGGATTCCAAGTCATTCACAATACAACCAAGCACAGATGCAACCTTGTCTGCTAAGCTTCATAGCATAAATAAAAGAGTAAGAACATTATCAAACACGTGGAAAATATTGCTCTGAAATTAATTAATTTAAAAAAATTTTGTTCAACAATACCTTGTTTTACCAGACCCACTCGGACCACCTATTCCAACCATCACAAGACCTTCTTTGTTCCCTCTAAGTTCTTGAATTGCTTTAATCAAAAGATAACAGCCATGATGAAAGGTCTGCTTCATGTCCAAAGAAGAAAATTAGGTTAATGCAATGGGACCCAATGGTGAGTGTATAGAGGTTTGAGAAGCACAAGAAAACACGGTAAAGCTACTTTAAAAAGAAAAGAAAAATAATCATTTACAGTAAATTATCTAAGGTTAAGAATTATAAGCTTCAGATTTAATTGTAGTGAAGAAGCTGAAACGATTAATGAGTCTTTTTACTTTTCTTTTTTAGCAGCACACAATCTCCTTCACAATTCAAATTGTATGTCCTCAACTCGATTTCTCTACTTGCATGATCAATCTTCGTCTCAATATTAAAAATTCCTAATTTCAAATCAACATGAACCAACAACCAATGTTTTATTAGAAGCTACTACTTGATCCATATGTCCTGGATTACACAATGTTTTCATTAACCATTTACAGCAAATTATCTCAAATGAACATTTGATCCCCATTCCTCCTCAGCTGTTGAACGAGAAAAAGCACATGCAACAATATCCTTTAACCATTTCAAGTATGATATTCTCAATTTCAACATTTCAATTCCTCAAGTCACAAATTGTATGCTCAAAATTCATCTCAATATCAAAATAAAAAAATTTCCAATTCCCGCTGCCAAAAAATGGCAACGTAACAATCCATGAACCCCACATTAAAAAACACCAACTTTTGATTCTATATCCCTGTGTTGGATACATGCACAATCCCTCAATCATTGCAAGTAAAATCCCATCAATGTAAACATCCCCATTCCCGCTACCTGTGCATACTCACACTACATCTCCAGCATAAAAAATCATTATTCCCAACAAATTACTGAAAATCCATAATCACCGAATGCCTCGCTTGATGATGATCGATTGATTGATAGATAAAATGTTTTAAA
>JAURVB010001732.1:0-45530 GCA_033002965.1 Piper betle | reverse complement strand
TCCCTGTCAGTAGCACAGTTATTCTTTGATTCAGTATTCAAGCTACACGGAATGCCTGAACAGATTGTTTGTGATAGGGATGCAGTTTTCACAAGTGGATTTTGGAAGGAACTATTCCGACTGCAAGGAACTTCATTTAATTTCAGTTCTGCCTACCATCCTCAAACTGATGGACAAACTGAAGTGGTGAATAGGGTATTACAGATGTACCTTCGATGCTTCACGAGTGATCAACCTAAAGAATGGAATCAATGGATATCTTGGGCAGAATACTGCTATAATACTAGTTGGCATAGTGTTATAAAGTGCACACCATTTGAAGCTGTATATGGAAGACCTCCACCATCATTGTTATCCTATGTTCCAGGTACTGCTATGCTACCGGAGGTGAAGCATCAACTGAAAACCAGGGATGAAATCCTTCAGGCTCTTAAAGCTAACATTTTACTAGCTCAAAACAGAATGAAGCAAATGTATGATAAGAAGCATAGAGAACAAGAATTCAGCATTGGGGACTTGGTTTATGTTAAATTGCATCCTTATAAGCAACTTTCAGGAAGATTATCCAAGCACACCAAACTGTCACCCAGATACTACGGACCTTACATAATTCTACAAAGAATAGGGGAGGTTGCTTATAAAGTAGAATTGCCAGATGATTGTCGCATTCACAATGTTTTTCATGTTTCATTATTGAAGGAGAAATTGGGCAACAATGAAGTGATGGGAACAAAGCTACCAGTATTGTCAGCTTCATTACACATTTTATATCCTGCAATGGGACAAATTGCAGCCACCATTCAAAGTCGTGGAAAAACTTTACAGTTAGTGGAATGGACTGATCTTGCCAAGAATGAAGCTACTTGGGAAACACCTGAATTTTTGTCAATACATTTCCTTGAGGACAAGGAATCTTTTGAGGGGAAGGAAATGTTATATATTGGAGGAAATTGAATGACAGTTAAGTTGGTTGCAGTTGGCCGGAAAAGCTGTTGAAGTTTTTGAAACAATTGTTGGAACTTTTGAATTTGAAACATTGTGTAATTGCTTGAATTTGAATTTGAAACATTTGTTTTGAATTGTGAAAAGATACAAAAGGATGATGTACACGAAAAATGGAAATCAATGAATGAAAAATTACATCTTCTCCAATCTCTCCAATTTCTCTTCTCGTTCCTACGTTCTTCTTCCCTTCCTCTGCTTCTTGAACTCTTGTTCCCTCATCTTTGATCTGTTCTTTCCTCCCTTTCTTCTACTCAATTCCTTTCCACATCCATATCTCCATCCAGCAACTTGTAACTAATTGCTGAAATGATGAATTCCCACAGAGACGCAGTTGGCACAAGCACTGGATTGCTTCCTAAACCTAAGGAATGCAACAAGCATACACAGATAACAAGCTCCCTGAGGCAGTGTAAAAGGTGCAGATCTTGATCCTCTAGGGGGAGGAAGATGATCAGTTATTTTCTGTTGGGCTTTTAGTGGTTGGGATCCAGACAAACGCAATGGGGAACCCCACTGAAGCAAAAGCAATTTTTGCAGTCGATAAGATAGCATTCTATACCCTTGATCATTTGTCCCAAAAATTTTCCGTCACCAGGATTGGTGACAAATGTTTCTATTAAAATATTTAACATGGCTAGTTGTCAAGATCATTTGTCCCAAAAATCTTTATAAAAAATTTATCACATTTCTCCTGTGATAATATTTGGACCAAACATTAAAAAAAATTCCAAAAAAACCCTGACTTTTGTCATTGTGTATTTGTATTAAAATTTTATTCATGTTCTCCTGCGGCAGTATTTGTGTAAAACATAAATAAAAATTATCAAAGCTATTTGCCACAAGAAGTCTATCAAATATTTAGCATGGTCTATTTGTGGCAATACTCGTGTCAAATATAAGAAAATTTGGTCAAAAAAATTTCTCCAGTATTTTGTCACAGCAGCATGTTGCATCATGGTGGCCGCGGGAGGAAGAATGGGAGCCAAACGGGGCCGCCATTATGTGGCCACTAAGGCCAGGCTGCATGCATGGCGGCTGTGTTAGGGGAGGAGCCGAGGCGCCCCTGTAGCCGCTGCCCATTTCATGGATGTACCATGTCAAAATTTTGGCACGACTAAATGGTGACAAAAGCTGTATCAAAATTTGAAAAGGTTTTGTCACCATTATGCTGTGCAAAAAATTTAACGGGAATTGTTGTGACAAAAATTGTTGGATGTGAAGGATATTATAATGAAACCTGTGATAAATTAGTATTTGTCACGGTATATAGGGCTTTTTTGTCACAGTAAATTTTGTTGTCAATTGATTATTTTTCCACTACTATTCTTTTTTATTCCTCTTTTTTTATAATTTCAATGAAAATTTAAATTACAAAAAAATCAAAAAAAAATTACAAAAATGGCAAAAATTTTTAAGAGAATTTTTGCCAAGCCAATTGAACACACGCATCCTCTTCATACCCTTACTCATGAGGTTTGACAGTCTGTTCAAAACATGTATCGAACTAGGTTCACTTAGGATTCATTTGGTTAATATAAAAATAGTGAAAATGAAATTAAAATTTTAAAATAGTCAACCTACTAAAAGTAGATAAAATTGATAAGTTTATATATAAGGTAATGTCAACTAAATTAAATACCCCGCCGATAGAAATTAAATAGACAGATGTATCATTGCCTGTTAGGGCATCAAACCCTAACACTTAATCTCCACGTGGACCCTTTAAGTGGCATAAACCATAAGCTTCTCCAGTCCACGTTCCTCTATCACACAGATACACATACAATTGCATCAAAATACATCTTGCGTACCTTAATTGCTCATCGTAATGTTTCCAGACAGAGGCTTACACACCCTGTAGATAATTGTTAGAATGTTTCAAAGTTAGCACCCCGTATGACGAAAATAATAATACAATAACAAATCATAGACCAGACGTAGCACATCAAGTACACTAGTATAGGTTTGAGGGCACTCCCACATCATACATACATCACATAACTCGTAGTTTCGAAAATATATAAGTACCATAAGCCAAAAATACACAAGTCATACTACCCAATACACAGATCAAATACAATACTTAGAACACTTCATACACATGGTATCATCCCCTGCTATGAGCCTCTCCATCTATACACATGAACACTCACCTACATACATATAGAGAAAATTGTCAATAATCAAACAAGTTTGATCACTAGTCTGAAAATAACTACTGATAAAACAATACTGATAGATGACTATCTTAATACTCACGAGAATTCACAAAACTTCTAGAATACATTACAAGATAGTAAGCTTGGGCCAGCACAACCTAATATCATAAAACATTTCAGATCAAATCAATAGCTTTGTATTTACATATATACATAGTTACGCTTACACCCTCACATCTTCTATATTTTGCCCACCACGGTACTTAGGTGGCTCGAAACAATGATAGTGTCATGATTTCTAAAAACACGATGCATTCGTAGTACCCTACTTACACTAAACTACTTTAGTGTGAAAAGGAGTACTAATACAATTGGTACATACCCATACCACTCACTCTCATATTCGTGAAAATCATAAAAATCCATGCCTATTTATATAATAGGCTTAGGTAGGGGCTTATATCATAAGTTTGCTAGATCTTCTAATTCAAAAACCATCAAGGGATCTCATCCTTGAAATTTTATTAAACTGCAAAAAATTTGGCTAAATTGCTCGACATCAGAGGGATCAGATAAAATATCGACGACACTGTCCTACGTCTAAAACTCAGCAAAAACTCCACTCATGGACCAAACACAGATCAAGCAGAAGAGTCACACGGACCTGGATGAGTCAAGCTTCTTGTCCTAACTTGGCAAGCTCACTCCGTGTACCCTAGCAAAGAATCAAGATCAAATCGCATTGGCACGCAAAACGAGTCAACAACTCCACACATGCACAACTTAGAAAAAATTTGCTTAACTTAACTGTCTTACTTAGTGGAGTTTTAAACCTCATTAGGTAACTTTAGTTAGGGTTTGGTGTTGCAAGTACCCTTAGTGAAAAGTCTCGTACCAACGGTTTCGTAATGGACTTAACTAGAAAACTTTTAGATGGGACAATTGGTGTCCAAATGGGCTCAAATTTGAACCAATGGCTTCTAACACTCAAAGGGATTGGGGTAAAGATTACCAAGTGATAGCCCATGGGCTAATATAGTAAATAAGGCCCACTAAGGTTGGGCTCAAGTGTTCGGAACAGTGTTCCTGGGTCGCACACCAATTTTACTAAGTGTCGTTTATGAGCTTGGAGACTTCAAATAGGCCTAGGTAAGTGGGTGGTGTTATCCAAGAGCATGGGCTTGAATCTAGTAAGATTTGAGGTTCAAAATTGAAGTGTTTAGGCCTATGTGGAATATGAAATTAGATGTATTGGCCTTAGTTATTTCTTGGAGAGCATGAAGGGAGTTGGAAGAGACCATGGAAGGAAAAGGAGTCACCAAGGAGAGGGAGGTGGGTTAGAGGAGATGAGAAAAGGAGTGAAAAATAAAAGGAGAGGTGGGAGAAGGGAAAGCTCCTAATTAGCAAGCCATGGCTTAATGATGTCATATGTAAGGTGTCACACCAAAAGAGGTATGAGTATCATACCTAATGAGTGATGAGTTGATCCAAAACCCTAAAAACTTAGGCTTTTCACTCTAAAGTGGCTTGGATGACCTTTGGAATCGTACCGCGAGACCCATAGGGGATAGGAAGGTCCGAAAGGGATTCCAAACACACAAGTATTATTGACTCGTGAGAAACATGGTCCTAAATTTAACAAGACTCTTCATGAATAAAACAGAAAATAAGATTCTAGATGGCATAGTGTCCAGTTGAGTGTCGCCAACCACTAGGTGAGTGTGAGATCCCTCAACTTAGTCCCACATCTAATACCTACTGGGAGAAGATCCTGTTTATAAGTGGGAATGGACTATATATCTTTAACTTCCGGGGTACCCATTTTAAAGAAATGACTTAGCCCATTACGCTGCACTTTGGGATGGGTCGTTACAAATGGTATCAGAGCCGACCTGGTTCCATGTTAGATGGTGGGATGGACTAGGGACGTTGGGTAGGCTGCCGGTCACGGGCTACAAAAGGTCGTGGGCTGGGGTTAGCAACGGGCTAAGACCAGAAATGTTGGCTAGGCTGCCGGTCACGGGCCAGAAAGGTCATGGGCTGGGGCTAGCAACGGGCCAAATATAGGCATTTCGGGGACGAAATTTCCTAAGGTGGGTGGATTGTGAGATCCCTCAACTTAGTCCCACATCTAATACCTACTGGGAGAAGATCCTATAAGTGGGAATGGACTAGAGATCTTTAACTTCCGGGGTACCCATTTTAAAGAAATGACTTAGCCTATTAGGTTGCACTTTGGGCTGGGTCGTTATAAATGGTATCAAAGTCGACCTGGTTTCGTGTTAGATGGTGGGCTGGATTAGAAACGTTGGCTAGAGATCTTTAACTTCCGGGGTACCCATTTTAAAGAAATGACTTAGCCCATTAGGTTGCACTTTGGGCTGGGTCGTTATAAATGGTATCAGAGCCGACCTGGTTTCGTGTTAGATGGTGGGCTGGATTAGAAACGTTGGCTAGGCTGCCGGTCACGGGCCAGAAAGGACGTGGGCTGGGGCTAGCAACGGGCCAAGTATAGGCATTTTGGGGATGAAATTTCCTAAGGTGGGTGGATTCTGAGATCCCTCAACTTAGTCCCACATCTAATATCTACTGGGAGAAGATCTTGTTTATAAGTGGGAATGGACTATAGATCTTTTACTTCCGGGGTACCCATTTTAAAGAAATGACTTAGCCCATTACGTTGCACTTTGGGCTGGGTCGTTACAGTGAGACTAAGGTTGTGGCTTGTACAAACCATACTATAGATAAGCATGAGGCAAAAGGGGAGATAAGTAACTTGATCCGGGTCAAGACCTAAAAGAAACTAAATCCGTCGGCAAAAGCCCGAGTTTTACAAAATGTGTCTAATCTGACAATCCATATAAATAAACGGCCAATCTGAGGCATGGGCATGGGAAATGTTTTTGCTCTATGGCTTTGGAAGGTGCCCCTCACACGCACACACACACACACATAATGTAATTGCAACTTACTATCGTTCCTCCTAATTGGCCTCCTTTTTTACCATGGGGCACTACAATTTGAGGACCAAATGAAGCACATCGAATTTATTTCCTAGATAAGGTTGGCGAAGGAACTGTCTGGTTGAGCATTATCTATTTGGAATAATTTTTCTTCCTTCAACTAAGCTTGAAAAAGAAAGGCTGCCCCTAGCTCAATGGCATGAATGCGCACACACATTTTTATTACATCATTATTATATAGAGAGTGGTCTCAAGTGAGGCCACTGAATGACCACTGGATGCATGTAATTTTGTGTTCCATACACATATATCTACTCTTAGCAGAAAAAATTGTTAAAAATTGGCTTCCAAGTAAAATCAGACATGTATCTAATAAAAATATTTAAAACTTAGCTCATTATGATCTATCTCTTTACTAAATGATGTTTATATCTAAAATCCGAATTAATATCTAACATATGTGAAGACCCGGAAAAAAATAATAAAAATAAAATATATATATATATATATATAAATAATAATAATAATAACGTTCGATGCGGGGGAATCGAACGTGGGGAAAAAATTTCGTTAGCTGGTTAGGTATGAATTACCCGGTTAATTGAGAAGTAATTTCTTTAACCGGACGATTCTACTTGAATTGGTCAAGTCGACCACATTATTTATCCATCTAACCATTTAAGTGAACCATACCATGTACCCATTTAAGAGGTTAAGTGAATTATTTATCCATTTAACCATTTAAGTGAAGCATACCATGTACCCGTTTAAGAGGTTAAGTGAAATAGTTAAGTGAACCGTATTGATTACCCAATTACCCAATTAAAGGAATTGCGGTGAAAGGGTGTTTCCACAAACCCTAGCCGTCATTTCATTCTTTGTAAAAGGAGAAGGGAGGGCGTCTTCTACATCTTTCGCCTCCTTGCATAGATTCCGGCTTTCCTCCTTCGCTCGGGTAATTCCTTTTCCTTTCTTTTTCTTTTGTTGCATGCATACACATGTTGCATAAATCATAAACATGTTAAACATAAGAATCAAATGAGAAATCAACAAGGGAAGATGAAAACCAGGAGGACGTCCTGCTGTTTTAGCAGCAGCAACAACACCATCCTCCATCCTTGTGAGTAGGGTTGACGTGCTGGAAGTAGGGAGTGTTCCCAGCGGTGCTGCTGGCCGGACGGAGTCGCCTTGGGTGGCCGAGTCAGACCGGCGGGGAGAGATGTAAATCAGGAAGTGTAGGGAGACCAGGTTGGTGTTGATTGGGTGGTGTTGCTGGCCAGACGTGGATCCGCCATGGAAAGGGCAGACTGTCGTCACTTGGGGTGGAATTGGTCGTCACCTTGATGGGGCAGGACATGGTCGCCATGGCTGCTGGTGGGCCACCATGAATGGTGAAATTAAGGTCCCCATGTAGGGTGTAGTCCGAGTTCCATGAGACAGCAGCAGATAAAGGTTGGATCTTTGGTGTTTTTCCAATCAGATTAGTGGGGTAGATAGAAGATGGGGTCTGAGATTGGGTGGAGGGAAAAGAAGACGGGCTGGTCGGGTGCTGTTTATGTGGCTGACTAGAATAGTCGCCATGGGTCTGGTCGGGGTTACTGTTTGGGTGGCCAGGATGGGGTCACCAAGGACTGGTTGAGGGTTGCCATGTGGTGGCCAATTTGGTGACGCCATAGCAGCAAATGGAGGCCGCCACATTACTGGTTGGTCGCCATGCATGGTGAAAATACCGGCTTTTGCTGGTTGATTACAATAAAGCTGGGAGCTTTGGGGTCGTTAAATGAATTGTTAAAGTGGGATGGCAACCAAGTCAATATAGGAGAACTCGATGCGGTTGAGTTAGAACATAAGGTAAATACAAAAGACTAAAGTATGGGATATGTTAATAATTGAATTATCAATTAGATAATGGGGATTTGGATGGGGATAATTAATAATTAATTATCATTAGAATTGCTGAAAATTTAATAAGAAATAAAGACTAACATGAACTAATTACATCATTTAAAATTGATAGTATATTAGTCATGTAGTTGCATGTAGGTTCATGCAAAAAAATTATACTAATGTATAATTTTATGCCCTAATTCAGATTAGGGTTAACGGTTCATAGTCAGACGAAATCACAAGTCAGGTACGTATAATAGGTAGAACATCGTATTTTCCTTGTTGATAACCTAGGTTGGCCTGAGCCCAGATTCGACCACCATGCACCGAGTGCAACCAGGGTCAAAGAATTGACTCAGTCCGACACGGGGTCGTATTATGTGTGTAAATTGTGTAATGCATCGACATTATTTTGGAGTAGTGATAGCCGCCCCATAAAAAGGCTACGGCCGGGGTGAGCGAGGCACAACGATTCCTCCATCGCACTGGAGTACAGTGATAGCCTCGCCATAAAAAGGCTACGGCCGTGGTGTGTGAGGCACTGGCACTCGAGTTGGCAGTGAGAGCTTCCCCACAAACGGGGCATAGCAATCACCTGAGTGCAGTGATAGCCGCCCCACAAAAAGGCTACGGCCGGGGTGTGTGAGGCACTGGCACTAGAGTTGGCCGTGAGAGCTTCCCCACAAACGGGGCATAGCAATCACCTGAGTGCGGTGATAGCCTCCCCATAAAAAGGCTACGGCCGGTGTGTGCAAGGCACTGGCACTGGAGTGCAGTGATAGCCTCCCCATAAAAACGCTACGGCCGGGGGTGCGAGGCACTGGCACTAAAATTGGTAGTGAGAGCTTCCCCACAAACGGGGCATAGCATTCACCTGAGTGCAGTGATAGCCTCCCCATAAAAAGGCTACGGCCGGGGTGTGTGAGGCATTGACAGTGAGAGCTTCCCCACAAACGGGGCGTAGCATTCACTTGAGTGCAGTGTAGCCTCCCCATAAAAAGTCTACGGCTGGGGTGTGCGAGGCACTGGCACTAAAATTGGTAGTGAGAGCTTCCCCACAAACGGGGCGCAGCAATCACCTGAGTGCAGTGATAGTTACCCCACAAAAAGGCTACGGCCGGGGTGTGTGAGGCACTGGCACTGGAGACGGTAGTGGTAGCCTCCCCACAAATGGGCTACAGCCGGGGTGTGCGGATCACAGCGGATACCTCCTCCGCATTGTTTTGGAGTACAGCAGAATCGCTCCACCGCATATTAAAATAAACTTAATGAAATAGTGGAATGTACATGTTTTGTTTTATCTATTATACTACTTAGTGTTGTAATCACTAACGCGGAATTGCCTCCGCAGGTGTGCAGATATGAGATTAGGTGATTGACAACCAGAGCATGGAGCAAAATAAATATGAGGACTCCTTTCTTTTTTACTATTTGAGAAATAAGTGTGGCTACTGGGAAACGGTCCAAGACTGTGGGATCTTTATATATGTTTTGTTTACAAAAATGTTAGACATATTTGCTTAAAATTTGAGTAACACCTTGCTAGCTAGGCCCACAATGTTGTGACAAATGGCGGGTCGTTACAACATAGGTCACACATAGCACATCATCTCGGCGATTATATTAAAAACAAGAGTACAAAAAATTATTATAAAAGGAATATATATATATATATATATATATATATATATATAAATCTTTAGTGCAGATTCTTGTTTTTTCTTTTTTTTTCAAAGGTAATTTCCCTATACCACACATACACCTTACCCCCACACCCACACACTCACCCAACACACACACCTAAACAAATTAGAGACCTAGGGTTTCACCTAACCGATTAAAATAACTACCTAAATGATTTTTAAATTAAACCAAAAGTAACAGATTTCTAGTCAACAATTATTAAGTCCAACCATAATTTTTATAGATTTTATTTACCTCTTTAAATTAGTTCATAATAGAGCACAATCTTTGAGCAGGACAAGGCATACAGACATCACTATACAAACACACCAAAAATTTAAGGGTTTTTTCATGTCCTTTAAGTGGTTGTATTTGTGTGAAAATTTTACATGAATAATTTCAAACATAGATAAAGAAGAATTTAGAAGGTTGACATCATCACCAACTTGCATTAAGCTGTAAAAATTGGGCAAATGTGTGGCCAGGTCACAAGGACCTTGAAAGCTACCACATTTTGCAAAGTTTGGCACCTTGATTGCATGATACAGGCCATATCCAACAAAGATATATGAACAAAGAAGTTGTAAATCTTTATGTCATGAACACAGCAAAGTAAACAAAAAGCAAAATTGGCTTCTAAAACATGACTTATGAATTTTCTACGAGATCTTTGCAAAATAGTGACTACCAATAATTCAAAAATATTTAACAATTTATTCGCGCATGAAAAAATAATGAAACGACTCCCTATTTACTGTTAACGCAACCTTCAACAAATTAAAAATAACATCAAAATACAAAATATGCAACAACCTAGGTGGATCTAGCATCAAACACGCACAATAAGCAAGGAGGGGAGGATGGCTTACCTCCAACGAACCAGGGTAGGTCTCTTGGGGCTTCCTACCCTAATACCTACAACCCTTGGCCTTGCTAGGTTTGGAGAACTTGAAAGGAGCTGGAAGAGGCCATGAAAGGGATAGGAGAACCCAAGGAGAGGTCCAATGGTCAGAGGGGATGAGGAAAGGAGTGAAGAAGAGAAGCAGAGGGGGGTGTTAAAGAAAATGGGAAAGTTTCCAACCACCAAGGCATGACTTAATGATGTCATAGTAGGTGCAACTCCTAAAGAGATATGAGTATCATACCTAATAACTTATGGGTTGATCCTAAGCCTTAAGATTTTCATCATAAAGTAGTCTGGACGACCTCGAGAATAGTACAACATGTCCCATAGGGGCTAGGATAGTCCGAAAGGGGTTCCAAACACACAAGTAATTTAGTTTCATGAGAAACACGATCCCAAACCTAAGTAGACTTATTATGAATGAATCAAAAAATAAGAGTGAAAATGACGTAGTGCCTAATTGGGCGGCACCAAGTACAGGGGGAGAATAGCTTGTCGCTTGCACAAACCATATCATACATATGCATGAAGTAAAAAAGGTTGGGCAAACAACTTGATCTAGGTTTAGACCAAACCGAAACTAAAACCATCGGATGAAAAGCCCGGGTTTTACAAAATGGGGTCTAATCTGATGTCTATATAAATAAACAGCCCTGCTGAGCCATGGGTGTAGGAAATGTTTCTGCACCATGTCTTTGGCAACTACCCACATATATATGTATATATAAGATATATATGTATATACATACATATATGATGTAACTACAACTTATTATCGTTCCTCCTAATTGGTCTCACTTTCTAAACATGGAGCACTACAATTTGATGACCAAATGAAGCACATCAAATTTATTTTCTAGATAAGGTTGTCCAAGGGACTGTCAGATTGAGCATTATCTATTTGGAATAATTATTTTTTCGCTCCAACTAAGCTTGAAAAAGAAAGGCTGCCCGTGGCTGAATGGAATGAACGCGAGAGAGTGGTCTCCATTCAGACCACTGGATGACCGCCGGATGCATTTAATTTTGTGGTCCTAAACAATGTGGCCCTATAGCCACCAATCATTCACGAAGAAAAATCCAAAAACAAACTCTGTAATATAATTTTTTGTGTCCAGAGTATCTTGAAAGGTTTTTTATATGAAAGAAATATTTTGTCGTGTTTTAAATCTTTTTTCTGTCTAATTAATATCCTTTTTAGATTGTATTTTAAGTCTTTTGTCTTAACTAGCTTTAGCTGTTAAATATATTTGAAGATTAGAGAGAATTGTTTGAACATTCTTTCTCCACTTGTATTACGGCGTTGTCACCGGTCATCTGTGTCAAAACTTTTGTCACGGTCATCCGAGACAAATATGTATAACTTCGGATTAACAAGTGTTGGAGAATGATATCAAAGTATATAAGTAAATGAGTTAGAATCAAATAACTCACATAAAACACTAAATTGAACTTGTTAAACACAAATGCTTTATGTGAGGAATGTGATCAATTACTAAAACACATATGCAAAGTAAAGAGAATAAGGAAGAAGAATCAAACACAAAGCAAACAATGAACTTTTAAAGAGGTTCAGTGTTCCTACTACTTTCTCTATCCAATAAAGTCTTTTGGTTAAGTCTTTTGACTTCACTGTGTCAAGCCACTTGTATACCTTCTACAAGCTCTTCACCAAACCAAAGTAACAACCATCACTTGCTTCTTACAAGTTCTCTGCCGAGTCTAGGCAATTAACAACATACTCCAAGGCCTCGGAGAAACACCACTCAAGCCAGGTACACCTTACAACACCTTCACCCAATCTCCAAACAAACTTAAAGTTTATAAGATATCCTCAAAAAGATCAATCTTTTATTCTATTACAACATTCACATACAAAGCGGCTCTTGATCTTGCACCAATCACTTTTGAGCACTTTGAATCAACTTCATTAGTCTTCAAATCCTTACCCTTGATGACAACAATAGAAAGAAATATTTATTTCTAATCTTGAAAATGTCCCTCTTGATGGGGAGAAAGGATATTACCATGAAAACTTCTTGGCTCAATCTTGAAGATAGAAGAGAGTGGCTTCAAGCTTTGAAATAAGTATAAGAAAGAATAGCAAGATAGGAGAAGAGAAGGATTTTGATGGAGAAAGAATTTTTTACTTACAAAAAAAAGGTTACAAAGCGAAAGTTACAAAAATTGGAAACAGGAATTGCTAGGTGAAAAACGGAATTTTTAGTGGGTAGCAAAACATATGAAAGAAATGTGGAAAGAATGATTGTTGGGCAGAAGGGAAATTAAGATGGTTTAAATTTTGCTAGGACTCAACAATTCTATTTTCTCAATGGTGAAGTATTTTCTTGTTGTAGTATATTTAGCTGCTTAGCTTTCAACGATGTATTTTGAGATGCTATCGTATGAGAATTATCAACTTGGCAAAGATTCAATTTAAGAATGGGATGATTCAAAAATTTATATTGTCAAATTGATTGAGAGACATACAATTTTTAATCCAAATTTCTAGATATCCAAATGTAAAACTCGAGTATTTTGCTGGACATTTTGTGTCAGTTCAGTTCTGATCCCAACCTAGTAGCTTTAACAGGCTCTTCTTATCATGTGTTGATGTATGTTTGTGTTCTTTGTGAGCCAGTGCACTAGCTTTTCGGTGTTGGAAACACCCAGCAGAAAACCATGTAGCCATGACGGTGAAGTGTATCTTTTATTTTTGGATCTTGTCGAATTGTGGGTAGATGTTAGGACCGAGTGCCTTGCATGTCTAGATTACTTTGTCGCGTGTTTAAAACCCTTTTGGATGATTCTAGCCCCTACATAACCCACGGTCACCCTAGGGTGTAAACCCTAAAGTGCGCGCAACCTGCACTGAGCGCAAGGGCACCCTCCTAGTGCCTTTGTGCCAGCCCCTTTTAGGGTTTGGGTGCAAGGGCACTCGGCCATATCATTATCTCTGTTTAGATAGTCGGAGCATGTCATTTATCCATATATAGATTGTCGGGCTATTTCATTTCGTCCTAGTATAGATTATTGGACCATTACATCGGATCAGAGTTCACAACATGCCACACATTTTATATTTTAATGCCATGTGAGTATTTCTGATTTGTAGCACTCCACTTGCCAATTTATTTTATGAGTAATTATTTTTCAAACTAGTAATCAACTTATTTAATGACTAACAGATTTCTTATATATGTAGGTGAAATTCCTTATTGATAACCAGCGAATGTGGATGGGTCCAAGGGCTCGTAGTGGGGGACTGTGTTGGTTTTACTGTGGTTTCATGTGGGAACTATATCTATCATATTATGAAATTGTATGATTATAATGGCTCCCACCCTCAATCGAATTTTTTAGCATGTATGTGATAACTAGAGTTTGGATTTTTTGCCTATGTGCGAGTGTGTCTCCTTTATTATTATTATCTCCATATCGTGCAAGGTGATAACTTTGGGTCAATATTTAATAGTCGTTTAAAAGGTGTGTAAGCCTCAAAGTCTCGAAACTTATGATAGAGCGCATCAGGTATGCTAAACTTATTTCGTTGTAGTTGTGTGTGTATTAAAGCAACATGGATTGGATGAGCGTATAGGTCATTTGGCATGAAGACCAAATATTTGTGTATGATGCCCTAGAACTTAAGAATGCCCTGTATTGGTAGTTAATTGTAATGCGTGCACGGGGTATATAATCATGACCCTGGTGACACTATGCTTAAGTGTCTAACATCATTTAATAAGTTATCTAATTAAAGGATGGAACTGATTGTAAAAATTGAATCATGCCTTTGTAATCTTAAATTTCAACTTCCAAGTTATGAGAGGGACGTTCATTATACCCTTGCTAGCGTATCTGGCCTCTATTGTAGTCGAGAGTGTACATTGCATATGTAAAGTTATCCTCTTAATTTCATGGGACTTGCTGCCCCTGTTGTGATTTGAAGTGCTCATAATATTAACCCCGTTAAGTCAAGTTTCCCTTCCACATTATGAATGATCGGCATGCATTGCATAATAGCTCCTAGAATTTTCGTCTATACCCACCTTATGGGTTGAGATTCATTTCCACCTTGTTAGTCTAAATTAGTAGCCCAACGAATAAACTTTAAAATTATAACAACTTGATTTGGCCCGTGTTTGGGTCGAATTAGGGTGTTACATCAAATGTATAATTAGAAATGAAAGGGAGTATGAGATCCCTCAACTTAATCCCACATCTAATACCTACTAGGAAAAGATCTTCTTTAAAAGTGAGAATGAACTATAGATCTTTAACTTGGGTTAACCATTTAAAAAAAATGACTTAGGCCCATTAGTTTGCACTTTGCACTTTGCACTTTGGGCTTCATATGCTTATCCAGCCATTTACTTGGGGAGAAAGCAATGCCTAATCTGGGAAGGGGACCTGGTTGATTTGGTCCATTGTCCAAACAATGAGACTCATCTTTGTAATAATACATTTGCATTGGAATTGTGTTGTGGAGGCTAGGGGTCAGCATAGGTAAGAAGAACATGATTAAGACATCTTGAATATTTGGTGGATTATATATACAAGGCAATCTCAATTTGTGTAGAGTGCAACTTCAAATAGAAGATTAAATGCAGTGCGAGACAAGTACAAAAGAGCCATGTTTGGAAGATGTCTTGACTTATGGTATTTGCCATGGGAATAGTTGAAAGAGAAGTAGCAAAAGGAAGCATATATGACATTGCCGTTGGAAGAAAGGTATAAAAGGAAGCATATATAATTTTACCTATGATAATTTTATCACAATAGTTGTACCAGTTGAGTTGATGAATTGTTATTTTATTCAGGTGGTGGACCGATGATTTATGCCTCTTGATGGATGAACATGTTCTTAATACTAATCGACAAAATCAACGAAGCAAATCAAACCATTCAACTTTCTTACTTCATAAGTTGAACCCAGATTACACGATGAAAACCTATGCTCTCTCTAGTGGGAACATATTGCCGATATTTTGCTCTGTGTAGGAAAACCACAACAGTAGCAAAAGTTGCAAAGCCGCTGAGTATAAACAGCTGGAAAGATTTTAAGTGGAGAATCTCTTTATGTAGAACATTTTTCTTTACAGAGTTGTCATGGATTTTATATAAGCCATCGCTTTTGGATAGTTTGAGGATGGCACTGGACAGGTCGGTACTAAAAGGAGAATCTCTATGAAACTTTTATGGATAATCAAATTTCCAAGTTTTCCAATCATGTTTTAGCCAAGTAATATCCACAAATTTATGTCCTGTTTGGGAAGCAACAAATATTATCAAAGTTCTTTTGTCTGCATATGTTATTAAATGAACTTTTTAGGAAAAGCAAGTTTTCCGTTTTTAATATGAGGCGAACAAATTTTAAGAATTAATAAATTTTTGTCATTTCTATTGCTATCAACGTGTTCATAATTGTTTGTATTTTTTTATTATTATTGTGATTTTATAAATAAAAAATATTTTAAACAAGTATTCATGACCACGTAATTTTTTCCTATTAGTATTTATACGTCAATATATACCACTTTCCAAGGTAATATTATTTGCAAGTGCTACATTTTTGTAATGGTTTTTCTTGGGTGAATCATACTCCTTCTTTAGATCTTTATTCTATATTTAAAAAAATTGAACAATTGACTATTTTTTATTTACATAATTTCAAAATATATTTATAAATTGACATGGTGGTCATAAATTTTGAAAATTCGAATTATATATAAGAATATAATTATTACTAATAAACCTAATAATAACAATTTTAGTTTATGATAATTGTCATGTTAATTTAACTTTTAATATTTGTATTAAGTACATTACAAAATATTCATGGATAGATTTTAATAATTTGTTTTTATCTTTTTAAATTTGTTCTATTTTGAGTAGTCGAATCTCTTACATTTCAACAAAACCCAATTTTTAATTCACCTTTTATTAATAAGAGTAGATTTGATACTATTTAATCATACTTGTAGGGGTATGAGTGATCCTTTATTAAACTTAGACCGTGTTAGTGATACTTTAGGCAAAAGCATATTATGGTGTAAATGATCTTTATACTATTAATTTCTGTGAATTTTAAATCCACATCTTTTTCTGCTGATTCTGTTTCTGATTGTCGAAGACATGGCAATCCCTATTTTAAAGTGAGCATTAGATACCACAAACAAGATTGAGATGAGTCTTCCTGTGTGAAGTTGTGAACAGGGTGAAATTTATCAAACGCAAGAAAATAAAAGTATTCGACGAGTCACAAGTGTTAAACAATGCATCTAAAAGAAGCACTTGATCACTCATACATTCACAGAGTAGTGCAACCCATGGACACAGAGGTGCACGGATGGAGCCATACACCATTAACAGGACATACGTAACTTAGTACATACATGCCACGATCATGACAATGATTAATGAGAGTCTAATAGCATTATAGCATAGATAGCCAGCACCCTGTGGCAGTTTGGAAGAAGGAGCAGGTATTGATCCCCTAGGGGAGACCATGGATGACATTGCTCTGTTATGTTGGGCAGTAGTCTTTCATGTCAAAGCATTTGCATCTAGGAGGCCAGATCACGAGGCAAATGCAATTTGTGCAGTCAGGTTTGGAATCTTTCTTCCATTTAGCATCACAGGTGCATTGAGTAGACCCATCAATGTCGATGCAGGTGCAGTCTTGGGGTTTGCACCAAGCATTCTTCACCATATTGCGGGTAAGAAATGAAGAAGTTCATAAGAAACATATATACCACATTGACGAAATGTTGCATTGATTACGAAAAATGAGAGGCAAACTATGTTGAATAGTAAAAAGAAAATGATGGACATCATATTTTTTGTTTAGGATAGTTAGGTCTATTATAATTCATACCTTCAAATTTGGAGGGCTTGAGGTTTTCTTCAAAGCATTTTCAATACTTGTTTTTCATCAAAGGATGATGATCACATATATGTAATATATATATATATATATATATATATATATATATATCTACACACACACTAGCATATATATGCTATGATCATGATAGTGATTATTGAAAGTTTAGTACAATACAACACCAGCTGCAAGAGGCAGTATAAAATGATTATGTAAATTTTAAATGATCTAACTACTTATCCTAAAAATTAAAACTATTATGAAAAAAGGAAGCACCAAATATTTATTTCAAATGCTCCCTCTCGTAGACAAACATGGGGCAAATTGTCCTTTGGACATAACATGAGACTGATTAATATTTTTTTAAGCATACATTGGCAACGTAATTCAAATTTCAGACCGTTAATTTTGATATTTTATAAATTTAAAATAGTCTAACCACTTTTTTGTAAGTTTTAGATTGTTTAACTACTTTTTTTAGAAGCACACTGTTAGGAACGAGATCAGAAAATATTTACGTGAACATAATAGATATTGATTTCCTAGTGGAGATTCGACGAATCAAATGTTGTTAATTTTTTGTGGACATAATTTTTTCAGGTCCAAGCATACATTTTAGAAATACCCGTAAATTAGAAGGCTAAAGGAATTTTATGCATCTGATTTGGCGATTTTCATCCTTCAATACTCCACAGGCACACCTAGGATACCTATCAAAGTCGGTGCATGAGCACCCACCATCCTTCTCTTGATATTGAAGCTTAGGGTTCATTTGGTTGGCATAAAAAAGTATAAATGGAAAAAAAATTATATGAAATTTAAATGTAATGAAATGAAATGATTTGAAAATTTACCATACATGTTTAAATAGTTAGAAAATAAGATGAAAAAAATATTTTCCATAGTCTTTTTGCTTTTTATAAGAAAATGTTGCTTTATAAAATTTTTACATAGACTTACTTTAATTGAAATGACATTTTTTAACTAACATTGAAAACATCCAAATACGAAAAAATGTGTAACCTATGAGTTTTATATTTCTTTATTATAATTTCAGGACAAACAAACAAATAGTTAGAAAAAAATTAAGAAACATAAATATTTATAACCCATGAACCTAAGCTTGATCAACAACACGAAAAATGTCATACAAACTTTGTTCAATAGTAAATATTAATTATATAACAAAGAAGTATCTATATTTTTGTGAAAATAGTTAGGGCTATTATATTTCATACCTCCAAATTATTCAAAAACCTTGACGTTATCTTCTTTGCCTGTCCAGGCAGTTTGAGATTGCCATCTCTGACCGCCCAAACATAGGAAAAGAAGGTGACCAGGATTAGTAGTGAAATCAAGGCACGAGCCTTCTTATTCAAACCATTCAATAGTGTTCACTACCTAATATAAAATTGAAAGTTAAGTTAAGAGAATTTATGTTAATAAAATAAATATTATGAGTAAAATATTCTTATAATATATAAAATGGCTATATGTGAAATAAAAATTTAAGATATGGCTATATCTAATATAAAATTAAGAGTTTGGTCATTTGTGATAAAAAATATTATAATTGATTTATTTATTAAATGCTGATATCCTTGAAGCAAGTGGGGTAATTCTTTTGTTGTTTTACATTTAATGGCTATAACTGGCTCGGCCCAAGGCTGTTCTGGCTGAACCTCTCGTTCTCTCTCTCCCTCATTCTCTCCGTTTTCTATTTCATTACAAGTATTAGTGCCTTTAATACACATTTTCATTACTTTTTTCTCTTATATTAATTTTGGCTTTCCAGCTTGATTATCTCTTGAACTTTGCACCATGCAGCTTATTTAATTTGTAACCCAAACCTGTAACTAAAGGTAGAACAGGCGGTATTAGTCATAGCATGATGAATGCAAAATCATTTGGGCCCTGGTTAAAGTTCATATTTAGACTTAGGAAAAAGTTCATATTTTGTATAAAAGATCCAATATAAGAGAATATTTAGGCTGAAATCCACATCTTTTTCTGCTAATTCTTTTCTGATTGTCTAAGTGCACTATAAAAATAAAAAATAAAAAAAATTGCATCATGGAACATATTGAGATACCAATTCCTTTATTGATGTGCTCCGTATAAGAGAAGCACTTGATCACCCATACATTAACAGAGTTCGTAGTAGGCGCACACAATAGTGCAACCCATGGTCGTGGCCGGAACCATGCGCCAATAACAAGACACTCATTGACATAAAATATAATAAAACATGAACAGGTCATGATCACATATACGCCATGATCATGATGATCATGGCACTGATTATTGAAAGTCGAGTAGCATATGTTAGAACTTTATAACTTAAACTTAAAAAACAAAACTTTATTATTGTTCATATCAAATCATCAAGTAAATAAAATTTGATTGTTGAAGCATACCTGAATCAATAAAAGCAAAATGATTCTTTGCCTCCTTAGGTTTTGATCTTAAAAATTCAATACTAGTTTTCAAAACCATAGTTACTAGATGATGGGATACTATAAAAAAAACTACTTATGAATTCAGGAACCATAACCTCCTTATTTATAACCTTAGTTTCATAATTTCAATTTAACCCATTATAAAAGAGAAATTATTAAAATGGTATCTACACATTGAATTCCATACCTTTATTTATAGTATTCACATATAGATTTCCACACCTTTATTTATGGCCCATAAATACTTAACTTTACTAGATCAATTGAATTTAGGCCAACCTTAAATAACCGTACATGATACAATTCTATATTCATGTATATACTTATGTCTAACATCCAACAATCTTCTACTTGGACTTTATATATATATATATATATATATATATATATATACACACACACACACACAAAGATAATCGCATATAACCTTATAAGCTCTAAAATAACATGTGCTATTATTCCAAAGAACACTCAAGTCCATTAATCAATGTTAATATTGGATCAAGGCAATTTTCATTACATTTATCGTAACTAAACCCATCTAAGGTCATATACATCAATATAATTTAATGACATAGATCAAGTGTAGATGTGTAGCATGAATATGATATTGCATAATGATTTTCATAAAATAACTTAAGTGGTCTTTCAATATTATCAACAATGCACAACCCTGTGACAAAATTTCGCTACCATATTCTGATTGGATGCCTTATCACAAGCTATGAATTCAGCTGCAATGGTGGAAGAAGCTATGAGTGTCTGCTTAGCACTCAACAAAGAAATAGCTCCTCCAACAAGAAGGTAGACATAGCCAAAAGTGGATCGACAACTATCTTGACATCCAGCAAAGTCGGAATCAGAATACCCAATGATCTCAAGTTGATCTGACTTCTGACATGTAAGCATATAATGTTTTGTTCTCTGAAGATACCTCATGACTTTATTAGCTGCTTTCCAATGATCCAACCCTGGACGCGTACATACTTGAGCATACATAAGTCTTCCCATTACTGAATCATAGGGAATCTTTTGTATTTCATTTCCTTCTACGTCCTTTTTTAGACATTAATTTAGACTGAATTTGTTTCCTCTAGAAAGATGGGTATCTCCTAGTTTACAACCTTGCATGCCAAATCTCTTAAGTACTTTTCTATATAGGTTTTTTGTGATAATCCCAGTATACATCAAGAGCGATCCCGATGTATTTGAAATCTTAATACAAAAGACTCATTTCCAAGATCTTTCATTTTAAATTTCTTTGATAAAAATCTCTTGGTGTCGTGGAAGAAACTTATACCATTATTGGAAAGCAATACATCATCAACATATAAAAGTAGAAAGATATACTTACTCCCACAAAACTTATGGTATATACAATCATTAATCACATTCATCTCAAAATCGAACGAGAGAATTACTTGATGAATTTTATGATACCATTGACGAGAAGCCCATAGATGGATTTCTTTAATTTGAAAACCATATAAATTTTTTCATCAATGTCACCATTTAGAAATGCAATCTTTACATCCATCTGATGTAACTCAAGATCAAAATATGCCACTAATGCCATAATTATTTTGAAAGAGTCTTTCGATGAAACTGGAGAGAAAGTTTAATTATAATCGATGCCTTCCTTTTGAGTACAACCCTTCATAACAAGACGAGCCTTATATCTTTTTACATTACCTTTCGAATCCTTTTTTGTTTGAAATAGTCATTTATAACCAATAGGATTATCACCTTCAAGCAATGGAACAATAGCCCAAACATCATTATCTATCATGGACTTCATGTCTTCATTTATGGCATCAATCCAGTTTTGAGAATTAGAACTCTTCATGGCCTAATGAAAGTTGATTGAATCATCTTCCTTAATTTCAATATTATCCTCATGTTCTTGGAGAAAAATGATATAATCATCTGAAAATTGCATTTCTTCTTTCCCTTGTGGATTTCCTCAAAGACATTTCCTCTTGAGGTTGTTGCTTTTCCTTTTCAGGTATAATTTAATGATTGTGATTAAGGAGAATTTCAACATTGTCTTATAATTTTGGTATTGTTTCTTAAACAATATCAGGATTATGATCTTGATTATTGTCAAGAACAATCATGGGAATATAAATAGATTCTTCTTCAAAGACATTCTCTAACTTTATTTCCCCCTCCAAACTCAACATCCTCAAAGAACTTGTCATTTCCTGTCTCAAAGAATTACCCTATTGTGGGATCATAAAACTTATACCCTCTAGACCGTTTAGAGTACCAAACAAAATAGCTGCTAACTATTCTTAAGTCCACTTTCCTTTTAATTGTCCAATAAGGTTGTGCCTTTGCTTGAGAACCCCAAATGCGTAAATGCTTAACATTGGGTTATTTTCCGGTCCACAATTCATAAGGGGTCTTAACTATTGCCTTTGTTAGTACTCTATTAAGAAGATATGTTCTTGTCTTTAGTGCCTCACCCCAGAGTGAATCAGGTAAAGTAGTATGAGCAATCATACTTCTTACCATGTCTTTAATGTTCAATTTTGTCTTTCAGCAACACCATTCATGCTAGGAGTACCTAACATTGTGTATTGTGGGACAATTCTGCACTCTTCTAGGAATTTGGCAAATGGTCCTGGACATTATACACCTAATTCATCGTATCTACTATAGTATTCACTACCACGATTAGTTTGATAGCCTTAATAGTTTTGTCAAGTTGGTTCTTAACTTAAGCCTTATATGCTTTAAACACGTCCAAAGCTTGAGACTTCTCATGAATGAGATAATGGTAACCATAAAGAGAATAATCGTCTATGAATGTAATAAAATATTTTGGCAAATGGTCTTGGACATTGTACACCTGATCCATCATATCTACCATAGTATTCACTACCACAATTAGATCTGATAGCCTTAATAATTTTGTCAAGTTAGTTCTCAACTTCAGCCTTATATGCCTTAAACACGTCCAAAGCTTGAGACTTCTCATGCATGAGATAATGGTAACCATAACGAGAATAATCGTCTATGAATGTAATAAACTATTTTTGACCATTCCAAGAAGCCGTAGAAATGGCCCACAAATGTCCGTATGTATTAGTTCTAAGACACTTGAAGATTTATTGGCACCTAGTCTCCTTATATTTGTTTGTTTTTCCTTAATGCACTCAGCACAAACTTGAAGATCTGATAAATTACGAGAATCAAGAATTCCATCTGACATAAGTCGTTCAATTATGTGTTTAGAAATGTGTCCAAAAATGCTTATGCCAGAGTAAAGCAGAATTCTCATTAGTTAATTTTCTTTTCGTACCACTTAAACCCACATACAAAGTTTCATTAAAAGGTGCAATAGTATCAAGTAAATATAGATTATCATAAAAAGACAAGAAACCTGTACCAACAATCTTTCAATTTAAGAAAAGACTAAACTTATTATTTCTAAATGAACAAGAGTAACCAGATTTGTCCAATATAGAAACAGAAACCAAATTCCGTCTAAATGATGGTATTATATATGTCTCTTTCAAATCCAAATAATATCCTATCCTCAATAATAATCTAAACATCTCTATTGCTTCAACTATACCTGAGTTGCCATCACCCATATACATGAATCTTTCAGCAACATTTTGCTTTCGGCAATTCAGACAACCCTGCATTGACACACTTATGTGAGCAGTAGTATAAAAATCTAGCCACCAAGTATGTATTGGCACTGAAGCGAAATTAATCTTAGAACAAACAAATTTATGAATTGGCCCTATCTTTACACGCCAAGCATGATACTTAGTGCAGTCCTTCTTCACATGTCTAGGTTTACCACAAAAGAAACATCAAAAAGCCTGATTTCCTTCTCATTTTTGTCCTCATGGGTACGAGCCAAGTGAGCACTTTTAGCCTATTCTTGCTTCAACCTTTCTTCTTCTTGCACACAATAATAAATGAACTCATTAAGAGTTCATTTGTCCCTTTGGCAGTTATAACTGACCTTGAATTGACTGAATTGTGCCGGAAGAGAAATTCAAACTAAATGCACGAGCAAATAATCAGATAGCTCTAACCTTAATGCTTTTAGTTTTGAATCAATATTTGACATTTCTAAGATGTACTCTATTATACTTGTTTTACCTTTAAACTTTATTGAAATCAAATTCGACAAAAGCGTACTTATTTCAGCCTTATCGTTTTTATAAAACGCTTTTCAATTTCTGTAAGAAACATAATGGCTGTAGTAACCTTTTCAGACACATCGCCCTTAAAGGTCGCTAAAATCCCACGCTCCATGATCATAAAACTCATGCGATTTGATCATTCCCACTTCTCAATGTCCCGCTTTTCCTCAATGGAACTTTTGTCCCGAAGAGAAGAAGGTTGTTCAGTCTTTAGCGAAAGGTCAAGATTCATGTAGTTGAGAATGATTATCATGTTCTCTTTCCAATCCTCAAAATTATATTTTAAGCATTGGAACTGAATTGATGTTAGTATAAATCATATAAGCAGATTGATTAACTGAATCCATAGAACAAAACAACATGCCATAATAAGATTAATAATTCAAATAATGGTTAATCTCATCAACAGATACCTAGCGCAATATTAATATTTAGTCTTTGGACAGAAATATTAATTTGTAATTGGTACTCTTAGTGCAATAATCAAATATTGATTATAAATATTGTCAAATAATAAACCTTCCTTTCGGCCGATTTATTATTCACACGGAAGCTTGATAATTATCCCATATTTATTATCACAAATGAATCTATATGTAGTAATCAAATATTGACAATAAATCCTGTAAAATAATAAACCTTCCTTTAGGCTGATTTATTATTCACATGAAACCTTAATAATTTTCTCATATTTATTACCATAAATGAATATATAATTCTGTCAAATATTAACCTTTCTTTGGGCTGATTAATATTCCCATAAATTAAATACCCACAACAGTCTTAATATTAAAAATTAAATTAATTTCCAAAAAATATACTACTTTGGTAGCATATTGTAGTCCTTAATAAATTTTAAAATATTAATCTTAACTGAGCCGTAATTAGAATTTAATAATCCCAAATATCATAAACTAAAAAGGTTATAAAAGTATCTTTATTTAAAAATTTCTAAAATTATAATCTTTTCCAATTTTATTTTCCTCACTCAATATTTTACCAAAAGAGGACCTTTATTTTGGGAATAAATATCCCATAGACAATAATTAGTACTGAATTTTGAGAAACTCCCAACGAGTTGAAGACCTTTTAATTTATTCCTCTTAAAACCTAATATTATTTTGTGATTTCTTTTCTGAATCTTTAGATCTGAATGTGACATAAACTAGATAGTTCCAATCCATAATTAAACACAAATAAAACTAACCCTCAATGATCTGAAATAAAGTTGGCTCTGATGCCGCTTATTAGAACTTTATAACTTAAACTTAAAAAAACAAAACTTTATTATTCTTTATATCAAATCATCAAGTAAATAAAATTGGATAGCGGAAGCATACTTGAATCAATAAAAGAAAAATAATTCTTTTCCTCTTTTGGTTTTGATCTTCTAAATTTAATAATAGTTTTCAAAACCAAAGTGACTAGATGATGGGATACTAGAACGAAAACTACTTAAAAATTCAAGGACCATAACCGCATTATTTATAGCCTCAGTTTCAAAATTTCAATTTGACCCATCATAAAAAAGAATTTATGAAAATTGTATCTACACATTAAATTCCTCACCTTTATTTATTGTATTCACATATTAAATTTCACACCTTTATTTATTTCCTATATAATACTTAACTTTAATATATCAATTGAATTTACAGCAACCTTAAATAAGAGCACATGATAAAATTCCAGATTCATTTACGTATTTATGTCCAACATCTAACAGCAAAAACATACATAGATAACAAGCTCCCTGAGGCAGCGTAAAAGGTGCAGATCTTGATCCTCTAGGGGAGGAGGTTGATCAGTTATTTGCTGTTGGGCTTTAGTTTTTGGGGTCCAGACAAATGCAATGGGGACCTCACTAATCAAAAAGCAAAAGCAATTTTTGCAGCGGATAAGATTGCATTCTATACCCTCCAATGCTCCATCCTTTATCTCCCAAAATTTAGGCTAATAAGAAATTTAAGAAAAATACGAAAAATACAACCCATTAATATGAGCTTGATCATAAACAACACGAAAAATACGATACAAACTTTGTTCAACAGTAAATATTAATTAAACACAGAAACATCTATTTCTTTGTTAAAATAGTTAGGTCTATCATAAGTCATACCCTCAAATTATTTAAAAAGGTTGAGGTTATCTTCTCTGCCTGTCCAAGCAGTTTGAGAATGTCATCTCTGACCGCCCAAACATCCGAAAAAAGGCGACCAGGATTAGCAGGGAAATCAAGGCACGAGCCTTCATCTTCATACCTATCCTTAGTGTTCACTACCAGAGAAGGCACACCCATCTTGATATGCCTTGTGCCTTTTTATAGAGAAGAATGCATGGGTAAGGACAGATTATGAAACCAAGCAAAATTGTAATAACTGTTTTTACTCATGCTTTAAGCATTTATTCAAGGGACTGTCTGGAAAAAGAATTTTTATTCCTCCAAGCTTGACAAAAAGAGGCTGTCGGTGTCGGAGACGTGAAAGGGCGAGCATGTTTTCATTATGTTAATATTATTAGAGAGTAGTGGATGTGAATGCAAAGTAATTTTGTGGTCTAGACATGTATATCTAGATCTTAGCAACGGAAGACACTGAAAAAAAATTAAATCATTATGATCTATTTCCTTATTGAATAATAGTTCATATCCAAAACCGTAACAAAACTGAGCCAAATCAATGTTTCTTCATGAAGACAATTTTCATTAACAGGAGGAGATTAATTCAGTGGCCCTGCAGCCACCAACCATTCATCAAGAGAAATAATTTTTGCTAGCGGAAATAATTTTCTATCATTACAAATTGGTCCCAAAAACAATTTCTGTGATAAATTCATCACGGTGATGACACGGTTCATCAGCGTTAAATTTTCCGTCACCAGAATTGGTGACAAATATTTCTATTAAAATATTTAACATGGCTAGTTGTCAAGATCATTTGTCACAAAAATCTTTATAAAAATTTTATGACAGTTCTCCTGTGATAATATTTGGACCAAGCATTATAAAAATTTCAAAAAAAAAATTGCCACAGAATTTTGTTATGGTGTATTTGTATTAAAATTTTATTACTGTTCTCCTGCAGCAGTATTTGTGTAAACATAAATAAAAATTATCTAAGCTATTTGTCACAAGAAGTCTATCAAATAGTTAGCATGGTCTTCTTGTGTCAATACTCGTGTCAAATATAAGAAAATTTGGGCAAAAAAATTCTCCAGTATTTTGTCACAGCAGCATGTTACATCATGGTGGCCGCCGGAGGAAGAATGGGAGAGCCGAATGGGGCCACCATTATGTGGCATCATGAACACAACAAAGAAAACAACGAGCAAAAAGGTCTTCTAGAACATGACTTGTGAATTTTCTACCAGATCTATACAAAACAATGACCACCAAGAATTCAAAAATATGTACCAATTAATTTACAAATGAAAAATTATGAAACCACTTCGTATGCACTATTAACTCAACCATATACAAGGTAAAATTAATAGCCAAATACAAAACATGCAACAACTTAGGTGGATCAAGCATCAAACACACGCAACAAGCAAGGTGGGGAGGAGGACTTACCTCCAATGAACAAATGGGAGGTCTCTTGGGGCTTCCCACCCCAAGACCTACAAAACTAGGCGTTGGTTAGGCTTGGAGAGCATGAAGGGAGTTGGAAGAGGCCATGGATGGAAGAGTAGTGACCAAGGAGAGGGAGGTGGGTTAGAGGAGAAGAGAAAAGGAGTGAAGAACAGAAGGAGAGGTGGGAAAAGGGAAAGCTCCCAACTACCAAGCCGTGGCTTAGTGATGTCATAGGTAAGATGTCACAGCAAAAGAGATATGAGTATCATACCTAATGAGTTATGAGTTGATCCAAAACCCTAAAACTCATGATTTTCATTCTAATGTGGTCTGGATGACCTTCGGAATCGTACCGTGAGACCCAGAGGGGATAGGAAGGTTTGAAAGGGATTTCTAACACATGACAAGTAATCTTGACTCGTGAGAAACACGGTCCTAAATCTAACAAAACTTTCCATGAATAAAACCGTAAATAAGATTCTATATGGTATACTGTCCAGTGGAGTGTTGCCAACCACTAGGTGAGACTAAGGTTGTGGCTCGTACAAACCATACTATAGATAAGCATGCAGGCAAAAGGAAAGACAAGCAACTTGATCCGGGTCAAGATCAAAAAGAAACTAAAACCATCGGGCAATGAGGCTGAGTTTTTCAAAATGTGTCTAATCTAACAATCCATATACATAAATGGCCAACCACTTTGGCCAGTGCCACACATACACACACACATATAATGCAGCTGCAACTTATTATCGTTCCTCCAAATTGGCCTCCCTTTTACCATGGGGCACTCCAATTTGAGGACCAACTGAAGCACATCAAATTTATTTCCTAAATAAGGTTGGCCAAGGAACTGTCAAGTTGAGCATTATCCATTTGGAATAATTTTATCTTCCTCCAACTAAGTTTGAAAAAGAAAGGCTGCCCCTGGCTCAATGGCATGAACGTGCGAGCACGATTTTATTACGTCATTATTATATTGAGAGTGGACTCAATTGAGGCTATTGAATAACCACTGGATGCATGTAATTTTGTGCTCCATACATATATCTACTCTAGTAGGAAACAATTGTTAAAAATTGACTTCCAAGTAAAATCAGACATGTATCCAATCAAAGTAGTTAAAAACTTAGCTCATTATGATCTATCTCCTTACTGAATGATGTTTATATCTAAAATCTGAATTAATATCTAACATAGGTCACACAGTCGCATCATCTCGGCTAATATATATAATCTTTAGTGAGGAATCTTGTTTATTCTTTTTTTGAAAGGTAATTTCCCTATACCACATATACACCTTATCCCCACACCCACACACTCACCCAACACACACACCTAAACAAATTAGAAACCTAAGGTTTCACCTAACTGATTAAAATAACTACCTAAATGATTTTTAAATTAAACCAAAAGTCACAGGTTTCAAGTAGACGATTATTGAGTCCAACCATAATTTTTATAGATGTTATTAACTTTTTTAGTTTGCTCATAACATAGCACAATCTTTGACAATGACAACACATATAGACATCACAATACACACCCCAAACATTTAAGGGTTTTGTTCATGTCCTTTAAGTGGTTATATATGTGTGAAAAATTTACATGAATAATTTAACACATAGATAAACAAGAAAGTAGAAGGTTGACATCGTCACCAACCTGCATTAGGGTATAAAAATTGGGCAAATATGTGGCCAGGTCACAGGGACCTTGAAAGGTATCACATTTCGCAAAGTATGGCACCATGACTGCATCATGCATGCCATATCCGACAAAGAGATGTACAAAGAAGTTGTAGATATTCATATCATGAACACAACAAAGTAAACAGAAAGCAAAGTTGGCTTCTAAAACATGACTTATGAATTTTCTACCAGATATGTGCAAAATAGTGACTACCAATAATTAAAAAATATTGAACAATTTATTTACACATGAAAAAATAATGAAACGACTCACTATTTACTGTTAACGCAACCTTCTACAAATGAAAATAATATCAAAATACAAAACATGCAACAACATAGGCGGATCTAACATCAAACACACACAACAAGCAAGAAGTGGAGGAGGGCTTACCTCCAACGAACTAAGGGTAGGTCTCTTGGGGCTTCGTACACTAAGACCTACAACCCTGGGCCTTGGCTAGGATTAGAGAACTTGAACGGAGCTAGAAGAGGCCATGAAAGGGAGACGAGTAACCAAGGAGAGGTAGGATGGTTAGAGAAGTTGAGGAAAGGAGTGAAAAGGAGAAGGAGAGGGGGGTGTTAAAGAAAATGGGAAAGAGAGGTAGGATGGTCATATGTAATGTGCAACACCTAAAGAGATATTAGTATCATACCTAATAAATTATGGGCTGATCCAAAACCTTAAAATTGAAGATTTTCATCGTAAAGTAGTCAGGACGACCTCGAGAACAGTACCGCATGTCCCATAGGGGTTAGGATAGTCTGAAAGGAGTTCCAAACACACAAGTAATTTAGTTTCACGAGAACCACGATCCTAAACCTAAGTAGACTCATTATGAATAAATCAAAAAATAAGAGTTAATATTAGGAGTGTCTAACAGGGCGGTGCCAAGTACCGGGGAGAGTAAAGTTGTGGCTTGCACAAACCATATCATACATACGCGTGAAGTAAAAATGTCGGGAAAACAACTTGATCCGGGTTTAGACCAAACCGAAACTAAAACCATCGAATGAAAAGCCCTTGTTTTAGAAAAAATGTTCTAATCTGATGTCCATATAAATAAATGGCCCTGCTGAGCCATGGGTGTAGGAAATGTTTCTGCACCATGTCTTTGGCAACTACCCCTCATATATAACTGCAACTTATATCGTTCCTCCTAATTGGCCTCACTTTCTTACCATGGGGCACTACAATTGAAGGACCAAATGGAGCACATCAAATTTATTTCCTAGATAAGGTTGTCCAGGGGACTGTGAGAATGAGCATTATCTATTTGGAATAATTATTTTCTTCCTCCAACTAAGCTCGAAAAGAAAGGCTGCCCGTGGCTCAAGGGCATGAACGCGAGAGAGTGGTCTCAATTCAGACCGCTGAATGACTGCCGGATCCATTTAATTTTGTGGTCCATACATATATATCTACTCTTAGCAAGAAAAAACGGTTAAAAATTGAATTCCGAGTAAAAATTGGATATGTATCCAACAAAATACTTTAAAAAATTAGATCATTATGATCTATCTCCTTATTGAAGGGTAGTTTTTATCTAAAATCAGAATTCATCTCTAACATAGATCTCGGCTAATATATTAAAAACAAGAGTACCAAAAATCACTGAAAATTATATACATATATACAAAAATCATTACTGAGGAATCTTGTTTATTATTATTTTTAAAAGGTAATTTCCATATACCACACACCCCCCGCACCCCCCACCCACCCAAACCCCCCCCCCCCCCCACCCCTAACCCCCACGCCCACACACTCACCCAACCCACACAACACTGACCTTACACACAACAGCTCCCATGAGGCATTACCTCTGACCCAACCTATGGACCTGATGCAAGCCCGCTACATTTATTGGCTAGTAGGTGGAGATAAACATTGTGGCCCTATAGCGACCAATCATTCACGAAGAAAAATCCTAAAACACAATCTGTAATATAATTATTTGTGTCCTGAGTATCTTGAAGGTTTTTTATATGAAAGAAATATTTTGTCGTGTTTTAAATCATTTTTCTGTCTAATTAATATCCTGTTTAGATTGTTTTTTAAGTCTTTTGTCTTAACTAGCTTTAGGTTTTAGATATATTTGAAGATTAAAGAGAATTGTTTGAACATTTTTTCTCAACTAGTATTATGGCGTTGTCACAGGTAACCTGTGACAAAACTTCTGTCACGGACATCGGAGAAAAATATTTGTAACTTCGGATTAACAAGTGTTGGAGAATGATATTAAAAGTATATAAGTAAATGAGTTAGAATCAAATAACTCACATAAAACACTAAATTGAACTTGTTAAACACAAGTGTTTTGTGTGAGGAATGTGATCAAACACTTAGAATACACAAAATCAATTACTAAAACATATATGCAAAGTAAAGAGAATAAGGAAGAAGAATCAAACACAAAGCAAGCAATGAACTTTTAAAGAGATTAAGAGTTCCTACCCCTCTCTCTATCCAATAAAGTCTTGTGGTTAAGTAAGTCTTTTAACTTCACTGTGTCAAACCACTTGTATACCTTCTACAAGCTCTCCACCAAACCAAAGTAACAACCATCACTTGCTTCTTACAAGTTCTCTGCCAAGTCTAGGCAATTGACAACATACTCCAATGCCTTGGAATAACACCACTGAAGCCATGTACACCTTACAACACCTTCACCCAATCTCCAAATAACTTTACAGTTTATAAGATATCATCAAAAATATCAATCTTTTAATCTTTTACAACATTCACATACAAAGCGGCTCTTGACCTTGCACCTGCCACTTTTGAGCACTTTGAATCAACTTCATTAGTCTTCAAATCCTAACCCTTGATGAGAACAATAAAAAGAAATATGTGCATGTTAAGAAATATTTATTTCTAATCTCGAAAATGTCCGTCTCGTGGGGAGTAAGGATATTACCATGAAAACTACTTGGCACAATTTTGAAGATAGAAGAGGGCGGGTTCAAGCTTTGAAATAAGTAGAAGAAAGAATAGCAAGGGGGAGAAGAGAAGGATTTTGATGGAGAAAGATTTTTTACTTACAAAAAAAGGTTACAAAGCGAACGTTACAAAAATTGGAGACAGGAATTGCTAGGTGAAAAACTGAATTTTTAGTGGGTAGCAAAACATATGGAAGGAATGCGGAAAGAATGATTAGTGGGGAGAAGGGAAATTAAGATGGTTTAAATTTCGCAAGGACTCAAGAATTCTATTTTCACAATGGTAAAGTATTTTGTTGTTGTGGAATATTTAGCTGCTTAGCTTTCAACTATGTATTTTGAGATGCTATCATATGAGAATTATCAACTTGGCAAAGATTCAATTTATGAATGGGATGATTCAAAAATCTTTATTGTTAAATTGATTGAGAGACATACAATTTTTAATCCAAATTTCTAGATATCCAAATGTAAAACTCGAGCATTTTGCCAAACATTTTTAATGTTAGTTCAGTTCTTATCCGAACCCAGTAGCTTTAACGGGCTCTTCTTGTCATGTGTTGATGTATGCTCTTGTGCTTTGTGAGCCGGTGCACTAGACACACCCAGCAAAAACCATGTAGCCATGACGGTGAAGTGAATCGTTTAACAGGACATATACATGAGCATTGCAATCCAAACAAAGAAATGAAAATCTCACAACGGTAGATGGAACCATTCACCATTAACAGGACACACATGTCGGCAAAAAATTCATGGAAATATGAACGTGGCTGTCATATATATATATATATATATATCATACATGCCATTATCATGATACCAATTATTGAAAGCATAGTAGCAAACATGACCATGCTATTCTTTATATGAGACAGATGCAAGCATGGGCATCTATAGTGGTCTTTACCACTGTAGTGGACGCAATGGCCTGGGTAGCACCTGCCTTCCTAATATTACAATTTTACCCCTCATTCGGTCCCAATTAAATATTTATTGAAAATTTTACAATTTTATATATTAAAAATTCAAGTATTTATATAATTTTACACCTTCTATTAAAAAATATTAATTAAGTATTAAACAAATTTCAACCATTCTTATTAGAAATATATTAATTAATTGTAATGTATATTAAAAAATGTAATTCAAATATGACTAGTTGTACTAAATTTCATTTTCATAATAGACACGCAAAAATAGTACAAATTTTAATTAATTTATATGTTTATAAATAATAATTAATTAAAGTAAGGATCTTCAACTAAGTTAAGTGTTTATCATTAATTTATACTCGGCCAGGTTACCATTTAAAAAAATAAATTGCTAGACGTGTATGCACGCTCCATCTTTATCTATATTTAAAGATAAACCCAATTCTAACCTCTTCTCCAAGCTATCCATCTCTCTATATAGCCCTCAACCCCCTCCTAAAAAATTGGAAATCTGGCGTAGAGGAAGCCCCTTCCCAGGCGACTGCAGGAGTGTTGTCGTTAGCCGGAGTTTCAGTCAAAGGCCAGTGTAGCTCCACCGAGACATATTTTATATCCTAGTCCGGTGGACTATAAGCAGGGATAAAGTCCTTCACTGGAGAGCTGCCACGACCTTATCGGAGTCGTCCCTGGGAGCCAAAACTGTCGCCGGAGCATATTAATGTAATGATGTCAATATAAAAAAGTGGGACAAAATAAATTACTAAGTTTACCATCATCATGTAATGATGTCATATCATTCGAAATCGACTGAGGAGGAAAATTGTTTTATTTAGAAGCATTTTAATCACTGCTTTAGTGACCGAACTTGTCATATGATTGGTAAATCATGTCAAGGGCAATACAATCATACTTACCCAAATACCATATACCCAAATACCATAAGAGGCAAAATCCCAGGACATTAAATGTGAGGACAACAATGTGTTTGATGTGTACCAACATATGTTTTGACGTTGGGCAGCATATAGCAAAATCCGTCCACATGGGTACTCTTATGTGGTTCACATAACAAATTATGCAAGACGGCTACATTTATTGGGCAGCTGGTGGAGATTAACAATGTAGCCCCGTAGCCACCAATCATTCACGAAGAAAAATTCTAAAACAAAATCTGTAATATAATTATTTGCGTCCAGAGTATCTTGAAGGTTTTTTGTATGAAAGAAATATTTTATCGTGTATTAAATATTATTTTGTCAAATTAATATCCTTGTTTGATTGTATTTTAAGCCTTTTGTCTTATCTATTTTAGGTATTTACATGTACGTTTTTATATGAAAGAAATATTTAGTCTTGTTTTAAATCTTTTTGTGTTTGATTAATATCCTTGTTAGAATGTATTTTTAAGTCTTTTGTCTTGACTAGCCTTAGCTTTTAGATATACTTGAACCTTAGAGGAGTTGTTTGAACATTCTTTCCCCATTAGAGTTATGACTTTGTCACAGGTTACCCGTGTCAAAACTTCTGTCACGGTGATCGGAGACAAATACACTTAACTTTTGATTAAAATATTTAACACGATTATCTGTTAAGACCATTTGTCACAATAAATCTTTATAACGATAACGACCCATATAGAGCATAAATCTTTGTCACGATAAATCTTTTTAAGTCTTTTGTCTTGACTAGCCTTAGCTTTTAGATATACTTGAACCTTAGAGGAGTTGTTTGAACATTCTTTCCCCATTAGAGTTATGACGTTGTCACAGGTTACCCGTGTCAAAACTTCTGTCACGGTGATTGGGGACAAATACACTTAACTTTTGATTAAAATATTTAACACGATTATCTGTTAAGACCATTTGTCACAATAAATCTTTATAACGATAACGACCCATATAGAGCATAAATATTATTGTGGTCTAAAATTTTTTAATTTTCCGGTCGTTTTCGATTTAGTTCGATTCTAAACTGAGATTTCCTGCCTCTTATGAATTCCTCATAGATTCAACCTGAAAAAACTAAAATTTTAAAACATTATATCAAAACGACCCGACAATTTTAATTTGGTTCATCTTGATCTGAGAGACGAGAGCTCCTTGGCTGTGGTCGGAATAAATGCTTTTTATTATTTATTGATATAAAACGTGATTGATGAACTACATGCCATTGAACGAGATATGTAATGAATGAATCACGTGCTTCATGTATACCACCATGTGCTTCACATGTAGCATGCGTCGATGGATATTTATCTACGTGGACGAGTACTAGTATGTAGTCCATAATTAATATTACAATAAATTATGCAAGAAGGCTAAATTATGGTGACAATTGTTTATTTTCCACTAGTGGTCCTTTTTCATTGCACAATTTTGGAATATTTGATGAAAATTTTAATTATAAAAGGAAAATCCAAAATGGTAAAATTTTCAAATTTTGCGAACAGAACTTTTGGCAAGGCAATTGAACACACACATCCTCTACGAACCCACAGTCATGAGGTTTGACAGCCAGTTTAAAACAGGAATCGAACCGGGAACACGTAAAGAAAAAGGTGGCCTTCACCAACCGTAAAAAATCTTGTCGACAAGTTATTATATTCATTCACAGTATGGGCCGCCCAAATAATTTAGACAGCGTACTCAAATTCTAAAATAGGTCAACCTCAAATACTGCAATATCCACATGAAGATTATTTCTTTCTTTTATTCCATCATCAGCTCGAAAATTGATACTCCTAGACAATGATTTCTATCACACTCCAGACTCTAAATTACGGTTTAAGAGAATGGGTTAAGAAGGGTGGGTGCGGATCATAGTTGCAAAAATCGGAATCGGAATCGGATTCGGTTTTCGAGGGAGTCATTGAATTAGTTCAGTTGAATCGGTCCAAATCCGTCATATTCAATAATTTGACAACTCATAACATAAATATATAAAAGTTAGGTATTGAAGTCATTTTGATATTATTGTGTGTATTATATTTTATAATTTTTTTTGGATTTTTGAATTATTTAGAATTATTTATTATTTTTGACTCGAGAATGCCACCGCTATATTTCATTCTCCCATTCACTCCCCCCACACACCCCACTCCTTCACCCCCGCTGCCGCCTCCACCCGCCGGCCCCATCCCGTCCCCCACCCCTGCCCCGCCCCACCACCCTCTTCCCCTTCGGCCCTGACCGTCCCCTGTGCGCCTCGCCGCCGCCCCCACCCAATCCCCCTCCCCCATGCCGCCGGCCACTAGATCCACCACGCTGCACCCCCAGCCCTTCCATCCCTGGACACACCACCCCGCCCTCCACCGTCGTTGCCTCACCCACCCACACCCACCCCCCCCCCAGCGTCGCCCCACCACTCGCCCTCGCCACCTCGTCCTCCCCCCACTCAGTCCCCGGCCACTATCTGGAATCGGTCGATTTTGGCCGATTCCAAAATCGGTCGAATCGGTCCGAATCAACTTGAATCGGTTGATTCACGGACCGATTCTTATTAAAGCCAATTTACCCACTAAATCGGATTGGAAACCTTTCGATCCGATTTAAATCGGCCGATTCCGAGTGGAATCGGCTAATTTCTTCATCTATGGCGCGAATTAAGTGTCCAACCAAGGTCTGAAACATTTGTGAATAACTTTGATTGAGTGATTATAGTCTATAAAAACAAACCAAATATTGATATTTCTTCATGCAAGGACCGAGCGACCAACAAAACTCATAAATTTATGATATTAGTGATATTTTTAAAGTTCATTACCAAATTATTGTTGAAAATTATTTAATTCATTAACCATAGTTTTGGAACTTTATTATGGTAATATGACATTTATTGATTCAATTTTTTTAAAGAAAAGTGACTTTTGTAGGTCTTAGAGCAAGTATTGACTAAAAAGATCACAACACTTAAAGAGAATACAAATTAGTTTGCCTACATGACCTAGGACTACCAATGGATCATGAAAAATTGATAATTATAATCAATGCAGAATTTAAACAAATTATATGTAATGTGTACTATATAATATATTGATGCCAATTAAAAAACCTTCACAAGTGTTAGCAAATGATATCAAAGTATACAAGTAAGCAAGTTTGAATTGAATAACTCACATAAACTACTAAATTGAGCTTGCTAAACACAAATGTTTTGTGTGAAGAATTTGATCAAACACTTAGAATAAACACAATCAATAACCAAAACATATAAGCAAAGTAAAGAGAATAACGAAGAAGAATCAAACACAAAGCAAACAATGAACTTTTAAAGAGGTTCAGAGTTCTTACTCATCTCTCTATCCTATTAAGTCTTTTGGTTGAACAGGTTTTCTGACTTCACTGTGACAAATCACTTGTATATCTAAGCTTCTTAAAAGTTCTCCACCTAGCCTAGGCAATTAGCAACATCACTCCAACACCTACGAGCAACACCGCTGAAGCTAGATACACCTTACAACACCTTCACCCAATTTCCAAGCAATCTTAAAGTTTATCAGATATCCTCAAAAAGATCAATCTTTTGATCTAATATAACATTCACACACAAAGTGGCTCTTGATCTTGCACCTTTCACTTTTGAGTACTTTGAATCAACTTCATTAGTCTTCAAATCGTTACCCTTGATGTGAACAATAATCGAAAGAAATATGTGCATGTCAGGAAATATTTATTTCTAATGTCAAAAATGTCACTCTTGATGGGGAGAAAGGACATTACCATGAAAATTTCTTGGCTCAATTTTGAAGATAGAAGAAGGCGGCTTCAAGCTTTGAAATAAGTGGAAAGAATAGCAAGAGCGATAGCAAAACATATCACAGAAATGTGGAAAGAATGATTAGTGGGCCGAAGGGAAATTAAGATCATTTAAATTTGGCTATGACTCAAGAATTCCATTTTGTCAATGGCGAAGTATTTTTTTGTTATGTGATATTTAGCTGCTGAGCTAGCGACCATGTATATTGAGATGCTATCGTATGAGAATTATCAACTTGGCAAAGATGCACTTTATGAATGGGATGATTCAAAAATCTATATTGTTAAATTGATTGAGACACATACAGTTTTTAATCCAAATTTATAGATATTCAAATGTAAAACTCGAGCTTTTTGCCTATTAGTTTTAATGTTAGTTCAGCTCTAACCCAGACCAGTAACTTTAACCAGCTCTTCTCGTCGTGTGTTCATGTATGTTTGTGTGCATTGTGAGCCGAGGCTCTTGCTTTCCTGTGTTAGACACATCCAGCAAAATAACATGTAGCTATGACGATGAAGTGTATCTTTTATTTTTGGATCTTGTCAAATCGTAGCTAGATGTTAGGACCGAATCCCTTGCATGTCTAGATTACTTTGCCGTTTGTTTTGAATCCTTTTGGACATTCTAAACCCTACAAAACCCATGGTCACTCTATGGTGTAAACCCAAAGTGCGCACAACCTGCAATGGCCCAAGCGGGCCCTCCTAGCGCACTTGTTTTAGCCCCTTTCAGGGTTTGGGGGCAAGGGCACTGGGCCATATCATTATCTTTGTTTAGATTGTTAGAGCATATCATTTATCTGTGTATATATTGTCAGACTATTTCATTTCATCCCAATATAGATTACTGGATCATTACATCGAATCAGAGTGCGCAACATGCCTCGCATTTTATAATTTAATGCCTTGTGAATATTTCTGATTTGTAGCACTCGTATTCGTGGGTACGACATGACCTACTTGCCAATTTGTTGTATGAGTAGTTCTTTTTCATACCAGTACTCAATTTGTTTGATTACTGAGGGATTTCTTATGCATGTAGATGAGATTCCTTAGTGATGGCATGTGTGGGTGGACGGGTCAAAGGGCTTGTAGTTGGGGACTGTGTTGGTTTTGTTGTGTGATTCATGTGGGAACTATTTGTATCATATTATTAAATTATATGATTATAAGGGCTCATACCTTGAATAGCATTTTTTGGCATGCATGTGATAACAAGAGTTTGGATTTTTTGTCTACTTGTGAGTGTGTCTCCTTTATTATTATTATCTCCATATTGTGCAAGGTGATAACTTTGGCTTAATATTTAACAGTCGTTTATAAGGTTTGTATGCCTCAAAGTCTCGAAACTTATAATAGAGCGCACCAATTACATTAAATCTATTTAGTTGTAGTTGCGTGTATTGAATCAACATGGATTAGATGGGCTTACGAGTCATACTGCATGAAGACCAAATGTTTGGGTATAAAACCCTTTCACTTGAAGAATACTTTGTATTGGTAGTTAGTTGTAATGCGTGCACAGGGTATATAGAATATGTAACCATGATCGAGGTGACTCTTTGCTTAAGTGCCTAGCATCATGTACTAAGTTGTCTAATTAAAGGATGGAACTTAGTGTAAGAATTGAATCATGTCTTTGTAATCTTAAGTTTCAACTTTCAAGTTATGAGAGGGGTGTTCATTATACCCTTGCTAGGGTATCCAGCCTCTATCGTAGTCAAGAGTGTACATTACATATGAAAAGTCAACCTCTTAGTTGTATGGGATGTGCTCTTGTGATTTGAAGTGCTCAAAATATGAGCCCTACTAAGGCAACTTTCCCTTCCATAGTATGAATGATAAGCATATCATCACATAGTAGCTCCTAGGGTTTTCGCCTTTACCTGCTTTGTGGGTTGAGATTCATTTCTGCATTATTAGTCTAAATCAGTAGCCCAACGAATAGCTTTTGGAATTATAATAACTTGATTCGGTCTGTGTTCCGGTCGAATTGTGGTGTTACATCAAATGTAAAATTTGATATGAAAGGGAGGCAACTACTTGAAATGTCCAAGTTCAATGAAAATTTATCAGAAATTCGAGCCAAATCTGCTATTGTTCTTGATTATTTGAAGGGTTTAGAGAGCAGGATAATGACCTGTGAACAAGAGGATTGGTTTTGGTTTTGGAAGTGTGAGAGAAAGATTTCTCTTGAATACATACTGAATGATTGGTAATTTAGAATATTCTGCAAGGATTATGAGTACTGTGAGGTTCCTAACGAGGATTTGGGCTTCATATGCTTATGCGTCCATTTACATGGGGAGAAAGCAATGACTGATCTGGCATGTGTATTTGGCCCATTATCCAAACAATGAGAATCATCTTCGTTATAGCAGTTCTTGGGTTAAATACATTTGCATTGGAATTGTGTTGTGGAGGCTGAGGGTCGGCATAGGTAAGAAGAACATGATCAAGACATCTTGAATGTTCGGAGGATTATATACAAGGCAATTTCAATTTGTGTAGAGTGCAACTTCAAATAGAAGATTAAATGCAATGCGAGACAAATATAAATGAGCTATTTTTGGATGATGTCATGACTTATGGTATTTGCCATGGGAATAGTAGAAAGAGAAATAGCGAATGGATGCATATATGATTTTGCCGTTGGAAGAGAGGTAGAAAAGGAAGCATATATGATTTTGCCTAGCAAGAATAAGTAGTAGATATCGATTGTATTATGGTTATTTGAAGACAATTGAGGAGGTTTTAGAGATTGCCGACTTCCGCAGTTCTCCATTGGCCTTGGCTAGCCTCCTCCCGCCATCATATTCATTGGTTCTTTCATTCTTCGCTATCCCTATTCTACGATGTTGTGAGGTTAAAAGAAGATTTGTAACCACCTTATACATACCTTTGGTCATGGGAAATAAAAATTCACCACCATGAATTTTGTTGGCGTATACAAACTTGATCCGTTAAGAGTTTAGTGTAAAAAAAGTTACATATCTGCTTAATCTTATCTCTATGAAATTCTTGCTTATGGATGTCTTTGTATAGTCAAATTTGCAACTTTTCCAATCATGCTTTAGACAAGAAATATCCACAAATTTATGTCCTGTTTGGGAAGCAACAATTATTATCAAAGTTCTTTTGTATGCATATGTTATTAAATGAACTTTTTAGAAAAATCATATTTTTCGTTTTTAATATGAGGTGAACAAATCTGAAGTACTAATGTATTTTTGTAATTTCTATTTCTTTGAGCATGCTTATAATTGTTCGTATTTATATTTATTATTGTGATTTTAGAAATAAAAATATTTTAAACGAGTATTAATGAACACATAATTTTTTTCCTACTAGTATTTATACACCAATATATACCACTTTCCAAGATAATATTATATGCAAGTTCCACATTTTGGTGATGCTTTTTCCTGGGTGAATCATATATATTTACATTATTTTAAAAATTATTTATAAATTGACATGGTGGTTAGAAATTTTCTAAAATTTGAATTAAATATAAGAATAGGCTTATTACTAATAAACCTATTATAACAATTTTAATTTATCTTAATTGTCATGTTAATTAAACTTTTAATATTTGTATTAAGTGTGTAGCAAAATAGTCATGGTTAAATTATAAAAATTATAATAATTTATTTTATCTTTTTAAATTTGTTGTATTTTGAAACGCAAGAAAATAAAAGTATTCGACGAGTCACCCGTGTTAAACAATGCATCTAAAACATTACATAACGGAACCAAGTGAGATTCCAATTCCTTTATTGAGATGCTTCGTATAAAGAAGCACTTCAACACTCATACATTCATCAGAGTAGTCCAACCGAGGGTTAACAGGACATACAAGTTTGCCACGATCATGACACTGATTATTCAGAGTCTAATAGCATTATAGCATAGATAGCCAGGACCCAGAAGCAGTTTGGATGAAGGAGCAGGTATTGATCCCCCTAGGGGAGACCATGGATGACATTGTTCTGTTATATTGGGCAGTAGTCTTTCATGTCAAAGCATTTGCATTGACGAGGCCAGATCATGTAGCCAATGCAATTTGTGCAGTAAGTTTGCAATCTTTCCTCCATAGCATCACATGTGCATTGAGTAGACCCATCAATGTCGATGCAGGTGCAGTCTTGGGGTTTGCACCAAGCATTCTTCACCATATTGTGGGCATGAAATGAAGAAATTCATTAGAAACATATAGACGACCGCATTGACCATTCTTGCTTTGATTAACAAAAAATGTAGAGACAAACTTTGTTGAATAGTAAAAAGAAAATGATGGACATCATATATTTTGTTTAGGATAGTTAGGTCTATTATAATTCATACCTTCAAATTAGGAGGGCTTGAGGTTTCCTTCCAAGCATTTTCAATACTAGTTTTTAATTGAAAGTCAATGATCACATATATATATATATATATATATATATATAGAGGAATGCTCCTGTGCGCTGCCTTGATTGGCGGCGCATAGAAGGGGAGCCATTGGATTGAAATCCAACGGCTCTCCAATCCTTCTCCCCCTCAGCCCACAACCCCTCTTCCTTTCCCACCTCTTCCCACCCACCCTGTTCCCCCCCCACCGTCCGCCTTTGCCCCTGCCCTATTTCCACCTCCCCCGCCCCCGCCCCCGCCCCTGCCCTGCTGCCACCGGGTGCCTACCCGGTAGCCCACCCAACTATGCTGCAAGGGCCGCGCTTCACCCCCCTGCCCTAATTCACCCCCCAACCAGCCGCCCCCCCCCCCCCTCTATTTCACCCCCACCCTGCACCGTCTCCCCATGCCGCCCCGTTTCCCTCCCCCTCTCTGCCCGTTTCGCCCCAACCCCGTGACAGCGTCACCTATAGCACCGCCGACGGTGGCGCAAAAAAATGGGGGGGGGGGAGGAGGAAAGGGCGATGGCAATTTCTTAATAAAAACTTGATTTGCTCCCGAGTCAATATTAGTAAATAAATATTTAAAATAATTTTAAAAAATAAAATATTATGAAATAAAAACTTGACTCGCTCCTCCTCGAGTCAATATTACAAAATTGATTTTTTAAATTTTTTTAAAAAATGCAATACCATAAAATATATCTATGACTCACTCCCACGCGTGATCGTTCCTGACTCAAGTTAATACTAATAAAAAATTTTAAAAATATATAAAATAATTTTATAATAAAAACTTGACTCGATCCTGTGCGGGATCGAGTCAAGTTTTTATTATAAAATAAATTTAAAAAAAATAAAATAATTTGGTAATAAAAATTTGACTCGCTCACGACTTGCTCCTTTCTCGACTCAAGTTTTTAATATTTTTAATATTTTTTAAATTGACTGGAGTTAATTAAAATTATTTTTTTAATTTATTTCTTAATAATGACTACATTCGCAATAAAAAACTTGACTCGATCCCGAATAGAGCCAAGTTTTTATTGCAAAATTATTTTATATTTTTAATTTATTTCATAATATTGACTCCATCTTATGCGGGATCGAGTCAACTTTTTATTACAAAATTATTTTAAATTTTTTTAACTGTATTTCATAGTATTAACTCGAGTTGGGACAGATCATGCGCGGGAGTGAGTTAAGTTTTTATTTGATGGTATTGTATTTTTAATAAGATTTAAAAATTAATTTTGTAATGTTGACTCGAGCAGGAGAGAGTCAAGTTTTTATTTTATAATATTTTATTTTATAAAATTATTTTTAATATTTATTTCGTAATATTGACTCGGGACAAGTCAAGTTTTTATTACAAAATTGCCATCGTCATTTCCTCCTCCCCCTGCACCCCATTGTTTTTTTGCGCCACCGTTGATGGTGTTGCAAGTGACACCGTCGCGGGGTTGGGGTGAAATGGGTGAAGAGGGGGAGGGAAACGGGGCGGCAAAGGGAGACGGCGCGGGGGGGGGGGGGTGAACAGGGCGGGTGGGGGCACGACGGTGGGTGGGGCAGTGGCTGCTGGCGGGTCGGTGGTGGCGAGCTGGCTGGTGGGAAGAGGCGGGAAAGGGAGTGGGGCTGTGGGCTGGGGGGGGAGAGAGAAAGATTGGGGAGCCGTTGGATTTCAATCCAACGGCTCCCCTTCCATTCGCTGCCTATCTAGGCAGTGCATACGAGCATCCCTCTATATATATATATATATATATATATATATATACTAGCATATATATGTTATGATCATGATACTGAATATTGAAAGTCTATTACAATATAGCACCGGCTGCAAGAGGCAAGAGGCAGTATAAAAAGAATATGTAAATTTTATGTAAGCTTTAAATTGTCTAACTACTTATCCTAAAAACTAAAACCGTTAGGAAAAAAGAACAACTAAATATTTATTTCAAACACTCCACCTCATAGATGAACATGGGGCAAATAATCCGTTCAATATAACATGAGACTGATTAATATTTTTTTGGGCATACAACACCAACTGAATTTGAATTTCAGGCCATTGATTCTGATATTACATAAATTTTAAATAGTATATTCACTTTTGTGTAAGTCCTAGATTGTTTAATTACATTTTTTAGAAGCTCAAACTGTTTGGAATGGGATCCACAAATATTTTCTTGAACAGAATAGATATTGATCTCCTAGTGGAGATTTGACTATCAAACGTTCTTAATTTTTTGTGGACATTCTTTTGAGGTCAGACATATGCTTTAGAGATAGCCATAAATGCGAGGGAAAAGGAATTTATGCGGCATATTTTCAGGTGCACGGATGGAGCCATACACCATTAACAGGACCCACGTAACTGGTACATACATGCCACGATCATGACACTGATTATTGAGAGTCTAATAGGATTATAGCATGGATAGCCAGCACCCAGAGGCAGTTTGGATGAAGGAACAGGTATTGATCCCCTAGGGGAGACCATGGATGACATTGCTCCGTGATATTGGGCAGTAGTCTTTCATGTCAAAGCATTTGCATTTAGGAGGCCAGATCATGAGCCAAATGCAATTTGTGCAGCCAGGTTTGCATTCTTTTCTCCATTTAGCATCACAGGTGCATTAAGTACACCCATCAATTTCGATGCAGAAGCACTTGCGGGGTTGGCACCAAGCATTCTTCACCATATTGTGGGTAAGAAATGAAGATATTGATAAGAAACATATATACTACATGAGGAAAAGGATTCTGTGCTTGAGCACAGGCAAGCTGCTTGTGCTCGAATTTGTTTCCGGCCATTGGATCGCGATCCAACACGTGGAAATCATTCTCCCTCCCTTCCCCCTCCTCTCCTCTCCTCTCCCCGAGTCCCTTCCCGGAGCCCCTTGCAACGCCCCCCTCGCCCCCGCCGCGCTCCCCCGCGCAGGCTGATTCCCGCGCCGCTGCCCCACGCGTCCGCCACCCCCCGGCCGCAGCTGCAGCCGCGCACCCGCCAGCCGCTGCCCCCACCCCCTGGCTGCGCCGCGGCGCCTCCCTGCCCTCGCCCAAAGCTGCAGCTCCCCCTCCCCCACCCGGCAGCCGCCGGGCGTCTACCCTCCGGCCCACTCCCCCT